>CM069131.1:116314182-116390983 GCA_035221665.1 Okamejei kenojei | reverse complement strand
TGAAAAAGCGTGAGGCCAGACATAGATAACAAACATTTAAAACAGTTCACCGTGACACGGTGGTGCAGTGGTCCAGAGTTGCTGTCCTTACAGTGTTTGCAGCATCGAAGACCCCGATTCGATCCAGACGACGGGATGCTGTCTGTACGGAGTTTTTACGTTTCTCACCCGTGACCTGCGTGCGTGTTTTCTCTGAATCTCCAATTTCCTTCCACATTCCAAAGCATGTACAGTTTGGTGGTAAATATGGTCGTGTGATAGTGTGTAAAAGTTGGCGTCCCACGTACGTGTAGGATTAAGTTAATGTGAACGGGGATCGCAAGCTCGGTGCGGGTCAATGGGAGCCGAAGGGCCTTTTGCGTGCTGTATATCTAAACTTAAAACTAAAACTAAAACTTGGACAAAGTACAGGATAGGAGAGGATCTAGTAGATGGATATGGGCCACACGTCAGCAAATGGGACTAGATTAGATGGGGCAAGCTTTGAGTACGACATGGACCAAATTTTGGCGCCATAATGGCTTGTGTAATGTGCAGTATGAACTCTAGGACTGGTGATTACTCTAATCAAAACATTAGATCCCACAGAAAGCCAATTTATGAGTGGGAGGATCTGAGGGTAACCTTAGATATTACTGACAATAGTGATGGATTATAAAAAGGTCCCCTCCTTTGCAGCAGCTGGCCATCATATTCAAGCTCTTTTACTGAGAAGAAGGTAAGATGAAGCTGGGTGGATCCCACGCGCGCTAAAGTGGTTAGCTATCGGTCCACGTTCGTGATAATAACTCAGGATGCGGATCACTCAGGTCCGGCGTTTTTAAAAATCTAAACCAATCATGCCGCATATGTTCTCCTCTGCCGTAAACTTGTCAGTCGACTTTTATAAAGTTTTACAAAAGTCATATCTCTTAATAAAAGTATCCGTATTTCCCGGCAAGGCAGACCACCTGAGTTGCTAATTTTGGAAAGAAGGCTGCAATAGAATTTGCATAGAATTTTTATACACAAAAAATAAAAAATAAAAAATCAAGAAAGATCAAATTTATTTGCCTAAGGCTTCCAAATCTCCTTCATTTCTGAATTACTGAATCGTTGGTGGGGTGGAGGTGACATGCAGGCGGAGCGATGTGGGAAAAACGGGAGCACCACCGGACATATTTTGAATCAGTTGTGATCTTATTGAATGTCAATACATGGCTGTTCCGTGGGGGGGTGCTTGGTTGGACGCACACCCTCCCTTTTTTTCCCCAGAGTAAGAATAATTCAGTGAAAAAAAAAAATCAGAAGCGCAATCACGTCTTGAGCTTTCCACTTTGATGGAAACCCCAAAAATCGGGTTCCCGGCACGCTGGAGATGATTTGGGGAAGCCGACGCTATAATGACACCATCTCTCCGTGCGTGCGCCGCGCAGTGGCCTGGGCGAGATCAACTGCAATTTGCCTTCCAAACATTCAGCATCGATGCCTGCATGTTCTACCTCCAGGTAATAGTGAATATTGCATTTGCAGGAGGGGGAGTCTCTTTTTTATCCTTCGGTAGCAAACTACCCTGGAGGCGGGTCTAAATCAGGTCCGGCCTTTGCGGGATTGACGTAGAAAACAAAAGGAGTCGGCCATTTCTCCAGGACCGGGGGGGGTAGTGGGGGGTGTTGTCATGTGGTGTCTCAACCTGCCCGGGTTTCAGCATCCTCCATGCTGTTCTGTCGCGTCCGAAGCCTTGCAAGGGCCACCTCGCCTGTCGACAGGGCGGAGTGGCTGAATCTGGAACCCAGCATTGCTAACCCCAGACAACAGATGCGCTCCACGGCGGGCCTGCACCCCTCGCCTCCCCCCTGCCGCCGGGCCCAAGCCCATCTTCTGCCCACCCTCCCCTCACTCCCCCCGCCGGGCCCATGCCTTTCTTCACCCCCCCCCCCCCCCCGCGCCGCGGACCCCGCCTACACCCCCGCCGCGGTCCCCTTACCTGCGCCCCCCCCCCCCCCCCCGCCATCCTCCCCCAAGCCACCACTCCACTTCCACCGTGCCCGTGCGCATTCTTCCACCTCCCCGGGCCCGAACATCTACCTTGAGAGTGTAGCCCTCCTTCCCTCGCGGAGCCTCGCATCTCTCCCTCCCGCCTCCACCCCGCCATGTGCCATGCAAGCTTTGCCGTGGGACGGAGGAAGGTCCTAAACAGAGGGCATGTGAAGGGGGCAGAGAGTGTAGGGGAAAGAAGGGGGCGGAGAACAGAGTAAGGGTAGGGAAGAGAAGGGTGGAGACCTGGTGAGAACGGGAAAGGGGGATTATCATTAGTGAGATTCAGGCAAAATTAAGATAGGATTTAGATCTAATTATTTTTCTCCTTCCATATTCACCCAGACTGATACCTGGTCTTTCATATGATCGACTCTGACTGGCTTGTACTCCTTATGTAACACACGTAGACAATTTAGAGAATGAGGGGGATCGTATAGAAACTTAACAAAATTCTTAAGGGGTTGGACAGGCTAGATGCAGAAAATTGTTCCCGATGTTGGTGGGGGTAGTAATAAAATGGGGTCATTAGTTTAAGGATAAAGGGAAGTCTTTTAGGACGAGATGATAAAAACATTTTTCAGCAAACAGAGAGTGTGTGAATCTGTGGAATTCTCTGTCATAGAAGGTAGTTGAGGCCCAGTTCATTGGCTTATATTTAAGTAGGAAGTTAGATTGGCCCTTGTGGCTAAAGGTATCAGTGGGTTGGAGAGAAGGCTGGTACAGGATACTGAATTGATGATCAGCCATTGATCATAACATTGAATGGCGGTAGCTAGGCTCGAAGGGCCAAATGCCTACTCCTGCACCTATATCTATATGGTTTCAGTCATGAATAATATTAAAACAGTATCAAGTAATAGCAAACAATTGGAACTGCTGACCTTTTACTGAAAAATATGAATTGCATAGTTTGTGACATAAATATACATTAGTCACTAGCAAATTCTCAGCTAGTGACTTTTCTTCAGTTTGGAAGGGCATGCAAGAAATCACCAGCTATAAGAGGAAAGCCCCCCCCCCCCCCACCACCACTCTTCGGACAATCGTCAGCTTACGAACGACCTAAATGAGTTTTACTGCATGTTTAAAAATCAAAAACGTAACCCTGGTACCCACTCCCCAACAAACACAGCCAGACTCCAGTCTGCAAAGAATGGACCTTGCACCCTCTCCTTCCCATTCACCACTTCACACCTACTTAAGGCAAGACTCCAGTATGAAAAGAGTGGACCCTTTCCCACCCCAACCAACACGTCACACCACTCACAGCCTGACCTCAGTCTGCAAAGACTGGACCCTTCTACACCCACCCCACTCCAATCACCACTTCACACCCAATTACATATTTTTAACCAGTCCCTGCCTGCTTCAAAGTCTCCACTATTGTCCCTGTACGCAAAAAGGCGAGGATTACTGGTCTTAATGTAGTCATGAAGACCATGAAAGGCTTGTGCTGGCCAAACGGAAAAATATCACAATCCCCCTGCTGGACCCTCTGCAGTTTGCATATTGGGCCAATAGATCTGTGGATGATGCAGTAAATCTGGGCCTGCACTTCATCTTCCAGCACCTAGACTGCCAGGTGGCCTATGCGAAAATCTTGTTTGTTGATTTTAGCTCTGCATTCAACAATTGTGCCAGAGCTACATCGCTCCAAACTTTCTAAGTTGACTGTGCCTGAACCCCTCTGTCGGTGGATCACCAGCTTTCTGACAAACAGGAAGCAGCATGTGATGCTGGGAAAGCATATCTCGGACCCGCCAACGCTCAGCATAGGAGCACCGCAAGATGCGTACTCTCCCCTCTCCTCTACTCTTGCCACACCAATGACTGCACCTCCACAGACAACTCTGTCAAGCTTCTCAAGTTTGCGGATGACACAACCCTGATTGGACTGATCCAGGACGGTGATCTCTGTACTCTTTTCTGTTTGACATCTTTCCTATAACATGGTGCCCAGAACTGAACACAATATTCTAAATGGGGTCTCACCAACGTCTTATACAACTGCAACATGACCTCCCAACTTCTATACTCAATACTCTGACTGATAAAGGCCAAAGTGCCAAAATACTTTTTGATTACCTGATGTACCTGCGACTCGACCTTGAAGGAACCATGCAACCATCAACCATTCCTCTGCCCACCTGGCTAATTAATCCAGATCCTGCTGCAATATTTCACAACCATCTTCACTATCTGCAAAACCTGTGTCATCAGCAAACTTGCTAATCTTGCCCTGTTCTGTGACGTTTCACAGAGTGCTGGAGTAACTCAGCAGGTCAGGCTGAGTATAGAAGTTTGGAGGTCATGTTGCAGTTGCATAAGAAATTGGTGAGGCCGCATTCAGAGCATTGTATTCAGTTCTGGGCACCAAGTATAGGAAAGATGTCATCAAACTGGAAAGGGAACAGTGATGATTTACGAGGATGTTGCCAGGACTAGAGGGCCAGAGCTATAGGGAGAGGTTGAGTAGACTGGGACTATATTTCATGGAGCACAAGAGGATGAGGGATGATCTAATAGAGGTGTATAAAATCATGATTTGAATAAATATGGTTGAGTCTTTTGCCCAGAGTAGGTGAATCGAGGAGCAGAGGACATACGTTTAAGGTGAAGGGGAAAAGATTTAATAGGAATCTGAGGGGTATATTTTTCACACAAAGGGTGGTAGGTGTATGGAACAAGCTGCCAGAGGATGTAGTTGAGGCAGGGACTATCGCAACATTTAAGAAACAGTTAGACAGGTACATGGATAGGACAGGTTTGGAGGATATGGATCAAATGTGGGCAGGTGGGACTAGTGTAGATGGGACATGCTGGGCCGAAGGGCCTGTTTCCACACTGTATCACGCTATGAACTCTATCTATCCCCATTACATAGAAACATAGAAATATAGAAACAGACAATAGGTGCAGGAGGAGGCCATTCGGCCCTTCTTGTTCTTTCTATCTTCTCGACTCTTGTGAGGGTGATGTCATACATGGTTAGGGGACACATAATAGGAGAGGGCAAGCACCGTAACATGTTTACAAATACCCCGGACAAGATGTTAAAAGTCCAAAGTGCCAAATATCAATTTACTCCCGATGGTGATGGGAGCCTTCTGCACTTACCTATGCTCCTCCGATGTTGAGAAAGGCTAGGCAGACACGTCATTGGGATTATCAAGTGGGCACCTACTTTCATCGACGTTTCGCTGATTGAACCCACGAGGTCTCCAGTAGGCTCAGGGGTGCATTCTGGGTTCGCAGAACCACCCCCCTCTGCATCTGTCTAGTCGGTTATTTGGGAGACCAAATGGGCTCTTTCCTCTTCAGCCAGAGCCACTGGCTACTCCGCTCTGCTACCCGTGATGTTTCTTTGATGGCCTGGCTTAGGGCTTGTCCGCTGATCCCCAGGTCCTTCATCAGCCTTAAGGTAGATGTTGCCACGAATCCTGGACATCCAACTTCTACCCGGCAGATCTTAGCTCTCCAGCCCCGCTGTTCTGCCTCCGTTGCAAGCTCTTTATATCGCAGTTTCTTTCTTTCGAAGGCTTCCTGCACAGCATGCTCCCAAGGGACTGTGAGCTCCACAAAATACACTATGTGCTCAGAGTTCGACCAGAGCACCAGATCAGGCCTCAAGTTGGTGATGGCTATCTCTGATGGAACTGTAAGCCGTTGGTCCACATCCACCAGCATCTGCCAATCCTGGGCTGCCTCCAGCTGTCCAAACCTGGTCCTTGGTGGAATTTTCCATTGCCTTTGTGTGTGTGTCCCCGAACAAAGGCAATTGTTTAACTGGGTTGGTTGTTCTGGGCGGCAAGGCATTGTTGGCTGTTCTCCTGCGTTCCAGAGTCGCTGCCAGGCATTTGAGCACTTGATTATGTCTCCAGGTGTACCATCCTTGGGAGAGGCTTACTTCACACCCAGTGAGGATGTGCCTAAGTGTGGCTGGTGTTGAACACAGGGGGCATGATGGATCTTCGCCCAGCCATTGCTTGAGATTTCTTGGGCTAGGAAGGACATCATAAGTTGCCCGAATGAGGAAACTTATCCTGCTCACCTCCATCTCCCACATGTCCTTCCAGCTGATCTTCGTCTCTTCCACACTCACCCATCTCATCCACTGGCCCTGTTTAGCTTGCGACACCGCCTTCGCACACCTACTCAACTCCTCCTGTCAGCGGACTTCGGCCGTGACCAACTTCCGGCGCTCCAGTGATGATGCCTTTGGGTGTTAATGGCGGAGTAGAAAAGCAATCTTTGGGTGTTAATGGCGGAGTAGCAAGATGGATTCAACAGTGGCTGAATGGGAGATGTCAGAGAGTAATGGTGGATGGCTGTTTGTCAGGTTGGAAGCTGGTGACCAGTGGGTGCCTCAGGGATCTGTGTTGGGTCCACTGTTTGTTTGTCATGTACATCAATGATCTGGATGATGGGGTGGAAAATTGGATAAGTAAGTATGCAGATGATACTAAGATAGGTGGTATTGTGGATAATGAAGTAGATTCTCAAAGTCTACAGAGAGATTTGGTCCATTTGGAAAAGTGGGCTGAAAGATGGCAGATGGAGTTTAATGCTGATAAGTGTGAAGTGCTACATCTTGGCAGGACAAATCAAAATAGGACGTACATGGTAAATGGTAGGGAATTGAGGAATGCTGTGGAACAGAGGGATCTAGGAATAACTGTGCATAGTTCCCTGAAGGTGGAATCGCATGTAGATAGGGTGGTAAAGAAAGCCTTTGGTGTGCTGGCCTTTATAAATCAGAGCATTGAATATAGGAGTAGGGAAGTAATGTTAAAATTGTACAAGGCATTGGTAAGACCAATTCTGGAGTATGGTGTACAATTTTGGTCGCCTAGTTATAGGAAGGATGTCAACAAAATAGAGAGAGTACAGAGGAGATTTACTAGAATGTTGCGAGGGTTCCAGCAACTATGTTACAGAGAAAGGTTGAACAAGTTAGGTCTTTATTCTTTGGAGCGCAGAAGGTTAAGGGGGGACTTGATTGAGGTCTTTAAAATGATGAAAGGGATAGACAGAGTTGACGTGGATAAGCTTTTCCCATTGAGGGTAGGGAAGATTCAAACAAGAGGGCATGACATGAGAATTAAGGGACAGAAGTTTAGGGGTAACGTGAGGGGGAACTTCTTTACTCAGAGGGTGGTGGCTGTGTGGAATGAGCTTCCAGCAGAGGTGGTGGAGGCAGGATCGATTTTAACATTTAAAAGTAAAGTGGATAGGTTTTATGGACGTGAAGAGAATGGAGGGGTATGGTCTGAGTGCAGGTAGATGGGACTAGGGGAAAACAAATGGTTGGCACGGACTGGAAGGGCCGAGAGGGCCTGTCTCCGTGCTGTAATTGTTATATGGTTATATGGTTATATGCCTTGTTCAAGCAAGGTCGCTTTCTACCAAGCCACAAGCCACTTCTTCCGTGTTGGATTTGCCCTACCATGTCGCCTTGGTAGAGAACAGATTTTGCCTGCTGTGTCGCATTCATAGCTGTCCACTTCTTTCCTGTTGCCAGGGTTGGAGCAGCAGCCAGGGTCATCTCTAGTCTGACATTAGTGCACTTGAACTCCTCTGTGAGACTAGAGAGAGGTAGCTGGAATACCCCCTGATCGTACCTAACCAATTTCTCACAAAAGAGCTGATTGTTCTTTCTATCTTCTCGACTCTTGTGAGGGTGATGTCATACATGGTTAGTGGCCACATAAGGCGAGGTAGTAACCCAAACTGCAGGCACCAGATTTTCAGCTTTCCAGGCAGCATGGATCAGTCGATGTTCGCCAGACCTTTGATGACTTCTTGCCTAAACTCGTTAGCCTGATCAGTGTCCTTCAGTATAGGGTTATACCATCTTCCCAGACTTTTGATGGGCTTCTCTGACACAGTTGGGATAGGTTCTTGATCAATGAAGAATCTTTGATCTGTCAGTTTGCCTTTGTTATAGAAATGCTTCTTGATTTGGATGGCTTGAATTTCATTCTGACCCCAGTGATGTTAGAAACATAGAAACATAGAAAATAGGTGCAGGAGTAGGCCATTCGGCCCTTCGAGCCTTTATCGCCATTCAATATGATCGTGGCTGATCATCCAAGTCAGTATCCCGTACCTGCCTTCTCTCCATACCCCCTGATCCCTTTAGCCACAAGGGCCACATCCAACTCACTCTTAAATATAGCCAATGAACTGGCCTCAACTACCTTCTGTGGCAGAGAATTCCAGAGACTCACCACTCTCTGTGTGAAAAATGTTTTTCTCATCTCGGTCCTAAAAGATTTCCCCCTTTTCCTTAAACTGTGACCCCTTGTTCTGGACTTCCCCAACATCGGGAACAATCTTCCTGCATCTAGCCTGTCCAACTCCTTAAGAATTTTGTAAGTTTCTATAAGATCCCCCCTCAATCTTCTAAATTCTAGCGAGTACAAGCCGAGTCTATCCAGTCTTTCTTCATATGAAAGTCCTGACATCCCAGGAATCAGTCTGGTGAACCTTCTCTGTACTCCCTCTATGGCAAGAATGTCTTTCCTCAGATTTGGAGACCAAAACTGTACGCAATACTCCAGGTGTGGTCTCACCAAGACCCTGTACAACTGCAGTAGAACCTCCCTGCTCCTATACTCAAATCCTTTTGCTCTGAATGTTAACATGCCATTCGCTTTCTTCGCTGCCTGCTGCACCTGCATGCCTACTTTCATGTTCTCTTGAATCTTCCCTAAAAGGTGCCTGGTGCAAGGTGCTGTTGTTGTTATGATTGTCATGTCATCCATGTAGGCCCTGATGGGTGGTAGACGAACTCCAGACATCAGCCGCTCGCCACCCACTACCCACTTGGAGGCCCTTATGATGACTTCCATAGCCATTGTAAGAATCAATGGGGAGATGGTACACCCCCACATAATGCCAATCTCCATGCAGTGCCATGTGGTCGTGAAGTCAGGCACTTTGGAGGACTAATGTCCATCTTATGCTCTGGTTGTTCAATTGTGGAATATCCGATGGAACAGCTGTTTTCTGGTGTCTCTTGTCATCCACAAGCATTTTTTTTCCAGATGCTCTTCCAGCTCTTGATGTTTTCAGGTTTCCTCCCTTTTCTTTGATGAAAAGTGATTTTACGAACTTATAGGGTCCTTGAAGAAGCGTGATCTCGTTCGTTTTTTTTTTGTGATTTCCGCAGGTACTCTGCTCGTCTCAGGGTTGCTGAACGGTTTTTGATGTTTCCCTGGAGAATGTTGATGCCCTCCTTCTCACTATCAGATGCCTTCCTCAACTGCTTTTTGAGCTACCTTCTCTCCAGGATTAGGCATTCCATCTCCTTTTGCCGTCTGGACTTGCTTTCCAAAACTGGTGCCTTTTCCTTTTTCTCCCTTATTCCATATCGTTCTGCTCCATAGCCATAGATGATGTCCCCCATCTTATCAAGCTTTCTTTCAACTGTACCCCTTACACCCTGTAAGTTACTGGTCAGATCTGCATTTATGGTCTCCCATTCTTTCTTCTCCGAGGCTCCAAGCCATTTCACGCGAGGATTTCTTCCGCTGATCTTTTTCTCCATTGCTGGTTTTCTTGGCTGGATGGGGTTCATATCTTCCTCTGCCTTCATAACTGCCTTCATAACTTGAGTTTCCTTCATCAGGGGGGCTGATGCCCTGCAAACTTTGGTGAGACTCCAGTCGCTGCACTGCATTCATAGAAACATAGAAACATAGAAAATAGGTGCAGGAGTAGGCCATTTGGCCCTTCGAGCCTGCACCGCCATTCAATATGATCATGGCTGATCATCCAACTCAGTATCCCTTACCTGCCTTCTCTCCATACCCCCTGAACCCTTTAGCCACAAGGGCCACATCTAACTCCCTCTTAAATAGAGTCAATGAACTGGCCTCAACTACCTTCTGTGGCAGAGAATTCCAGCGATTCACCACTCTCTGTGTGAAAAATGTTTTTCGCATCTCGGCCCTAAAAGATTTCCCCCTTATCCTTAAACTGTGACCCCTTGTCCTGGACTTCCCCAACATCGGGAACAATCTTCCTGCATCTAGCCTGTCGAACCCCTTAAGAATTTTGTAAGTTTCTATAAGATCCCCCCTCAATCTTCTAAATTCTAGCAAGAACGAGCCGAGTCTATCCAGTCTTTCTTCATATGAAAGTCCTGACATCCCAGGAATCAGTCTGGTGAACCTTCTCTGTACTCCCTCTATGGCAAGAATGTCTTTCCTCAGATTTGGAGACCAAAACTGTACGCAATACTCCATGTGTGGTCTCACTATGACCCTGTACAACTGCAGTAGAACCTCCCTGCTCCTATACTCAAATCCTTTTGCTATGAATGCTAACATACCATTCGCTTTCTTCACTGCCTGCTGCACCTGCATGCCTACTTTCAATGACTGATGTACCATGACACCCATGTCTCGTTGCATCTCCCCTTTTCCTAATCGGCCACAATTCAAATTATAGTCTACTTTCCTGTTTTTGCCACCAAAGTTTATAACCTCACATTTATCCACATTATACTGCATCTGCCATGCATTTGCCCACTCACCCAGCCTATCCAAGTCACCTTGCAGCCTCCTAGCATCCTCCTCACAGCTAACACTGCCCCCCAGCTTTGTGTCATCTGCAAACTTGGAGATGTTGCATTCAATTCCCTCGTCCAAATCATTAGTATATATTGTAAATAGCTGGGATCCCAGCACTGAGCCTTGCGGCACCCCACTAGTCACTGCCTGTCATCCTGAAAAGGACCCGTTCACCCCTACTCTATGCTTCCTGTCTGCCAGCCAGTTCTCTATCCACATCAATACTGAACCCCCAATACCATGTGCTTTAAGTTTGTACACTAATCTCTTGTGTTGGACCTTGTCGAAAGCCTTCTGGTAGTCCAGATATAACACATCCACTGGTTCTCCCTTATCCACTCTACTAGTTACATCCTCAAAAAATTCAATAAGATTTGTCAGACATGAATTACTTTTCGTAAATCCATGTTGTCTTTGTCCAATGATTTCACCACTTTCCAAATGTGTTGCTATCCCATCTTTATTAACTGACTCTAGCAGTTTCTCCACTACCGATGTTAGACTTACTGGTCTGTAATTCCCCGTTTTCTCTTTTCCTTCCCTTTTTAAAAAGTGGGGTTACATTAGCTACCCTCCAATCCTCAGGAACTACTCCAGAATCTAAAGACTTTTGAAAAATTATCACTAAGGCATCCACTATTTCTGGGGCTACTTCCTTAAGTACCCTGGGATGCAGCCTATCTGGCCCTGGGGGTTTATCGGCCTTTAATCCATTCAATTTACCTAACACCACTTCCCGGCTAACCTGGATTTCACTCAGCTCCTCCATCTCATTTGACCCGTGATCCCCTGCTATTTCCGGCAGATTATTTATGTCTTCCTTAGTGAAGACAGAACAAAAGTAGTTATTCAATTGGTCTGCCATTTCCTTGTTCCCCATGATCAATTCACCTGTTTCTGCAGTTGTATAGGGCTCTGGTGAGACCACATCTGGACAGTATTGTGTACAGTTTTGGTCTCCTAATTTGAGGAAGGACATCCTTGTGATTGAGGCAGTGCAGCGTAGGTTCACGAGATTGATCCCGGGGATAGCGGGACTGTCATTTGAGGAAAGATTGAAAAGACTAGGCTTGTATTCACTAGCGTTTAGAATGATGAGGGGGATCTTACAGAAACATATACAATTATAAATGGACTGGACAAGCTAGATGCAGAAAAAATGTTCCCAATGTTGGGTGAGTCCAGAACCAGGAGCCACGGTCTTAGAATAAAGGGGAGGTCATTTAAGACTGAGGTGAGAAAAAACGTTTTCACCCAGAGAGTTGTGAATTTATGGAATTCCCTGCCACAGAGGGCAGTGTGATGGATTTAAGAGAGAGTTAGATAGAGCTCTAGGAGTCAAGGGATATGGGGAGAAGGCAGGCACGGGTTATTGATAAGGGACGATCAGTCATGATCACAATGAATGGTGGTGCTGGCTCGAATGGCCTCCTCCTGCACCTATTTTCTGTTTCTATATTTCTATGTTTCTATGTAATGGGGAGAAGGCTGGATAATGTATTTGAGAGGGTAAGATAGAAAGAGTCATAGCGTGATACAGTGTGGAAACAGGCCCTTCGGCCCAGCATGTCCCATCTACACTAGTCCCACCTGCCAATATTTGTTCCATATTCTCCAAACCTGTCCTATCCATGTACCTGTCTAACTGTTTCTTAAATGTTGCGATAGTCCCTGCCTCAACTACATCCTCTGGCAGCTTGTTCCATACACCTACCACCCTTTGTGTGAAAAATATACTCCTCAGATTCCCATTAAATCTTTTCCCCTTCACCTTAAACGTATGTCCTCTGCTCCTCGATTCACCTACTCTGGGCAAAAGACTCAACCATATTTATTCAAATCATGTGTTTTAACTAATCTCTTTCTCTTCACACATCGATAAAAACATTTGCAGTCAGTTTTTATGTTCCCTGCCAGTTTTCTTTCATAATCCATTTTCCCTTTCCTAACTGACTTTCCTCTTGACTGACTTGATTGACTTTGCATGAAGTACTTATCAATGCGAGATCCCTGTTTTCCCTCTCTCAAGCACCCTTTCTTTCCTTGATGTATTTTCAAGCCCTTTGAATATGTTATTTTCATCCAGCCGCAGGAGCAGACCTGAAGCCTCTTCTCGGATGATGATTGTGCGCATGGTTCTTGTTGAGTGCATGTACTGCTCATGGTATTTTACAAAGTAGCTCACGATAGTTTGGGTAACATTCAGGAATGTCTATGCATGTCACATCATGAATATTACTGATGAAGAGTCTTGACCCAAAATATAATCTATACCTATTCTACAGAGATGCTGCCTGACCCACTGAATTACTCCAGCACTCTGTGACATGTCACCTATCCATGTTATCCAGAGATGCTGCCTGACCCGCTTAGTTACTCCAGCACTCTGTGAAACGTCACCTATTCATATTCTCCACAGATGCTGCCTGACCCACTAAGTTACTCCAGCACGTTGAGTCTATTTTCCCTTCACCCATCTGCCCAAGCCCACTCTCCCCCCTCCTTTCCTAAGTTCCTTTCTACCCATAAACCTCTCTGCCTTTACATTTCACTCCTCTTTCAAATCTGCTCTACTTATCTACATGCATTTTTCTTCTTAACTTTTTAGTCATAGAATGATGCAGTGTGGAAACAGGCCCTTCAGCCCATCTTGCCCACATCAACCAACATGTCCCATCTACACTAGTCCCACTCACATGCGTTTGGGTGGGACTAGTGTCCATATCCATCTAAACCTGTCCTAAAGGGAATAACATTTATTGCAAGATAAAGTCCCGTAAAGTCCTTGATTAGAACGGGTGTTTGGGGTTATAGGGAGAAGGCAGAAGAATGGGGATATGAGGGAGAGATACAGCAGCCATCATTGAATGGTGGAGTAGACTTGATGGGCTGAATGGCCTAATTCTGCTCCTATAATTTATGAACTTATGAACTATCCATGTACATGTCCAAATGTCTCTTAAGCATTAGGATAGTCCCAGCCTTAACTACCTCATCTGGCAGCTCGTTCCATACGCACAACACCCTTTGTGTGAAAAAGTTACCTCTCAGATTCCTGTTATTTCTGAAATATTGGTCATAAATTTGGTGCAAAAATGCTCCAAAATAAAGCTCAGAATGCATCAGAGAGCATCTAAAACCCCTGAGCTTCGAGGGACTTCAAGCTTCGCGCTCGTGATACCACCCCTTTTCTTGAAAAACCTTGTCAGGGCCTGATACTAGTTCAAGGAACCAATCGGGGGGAGAGTTCCTTTCACAGTGTGTGGGGAGTCTCGCCAGGGGTAAAGTTGCGGGGAGGGCAGGAGCGTTGAGAAGGAGGGGGTTGGGGATCATGCCAGTAACTCACTCACCGCTGCTGCGGCGCTCCGGGCACAGAGCCACTGCATTGTGGCCGGGGAGGGAAGTAGCTCGGGTGGCAACGAGTGACCGCCGGGACCAGACAGCGGCACTGTCGGCCACCTCAGCATCTTCTGCCGGCCCGCTCACCTCTGTCAGTGCTCTCCGTCTGAACACTTCTCACCTGCTGCTCATGTCAGCCACTTCCCGAAAATCCTTAAATTCCGACTGTCAGCAGGAGCAGGACATGGCCTCACTTGCAGCGCTGGGTGAGACTGCATGGTATTCACTGCCCGGTCCGTGTCTTTCAATGTAGACCGGACAGTGAGGGGACCAGCTCAAGAACAGGCAGTGGCCGATGGATAACAGGACAGCGGGCAGTGGAGCTTACTCCTATGTCAACGCAGGTAACCTCAATTGGTTCCTTGATCGCACTGACACAGGAGTAAGCTCCACCGCCCGCTGTCCTGTTATCAGTGCCGTTAGGGTAGGCAAGGTAGGCACTGCAAAAATTATAAAATGGTAATTATTAAATATTAATAATAAAGGCAAATAAATTTACTTACCACATTATTTGTACACAAACTCCATTTTTCTCTTTGTTTCTTAAGATAATGGCAATCCATGTTTGAAAAACCCACCAAGAAACTTGAGCTGCGCATGCGCAATAGGTTGCTGCGCATGCCCAATATGCAGTCCACAGTGCAAAGACAGATTTTCAGCTGCCTTCAGCTCCCCTGGTCGTGAAGGCTTGAAGCAGCGTCGACGGCACGTGAGCTGCACACACTTTTGCGTGTTATAAGTACTGCACATGAAAGGCACGGGAGAATTATGCCTACCTAAGAGATCAATCTCTTAGGTAGGCATAATTCTCCCATGCCTTTACTATTTATATTTAATAATTACCATTATATAATTTTAGTTAGGGTAGGTAGTGCCTACCTTGCCTACCCTAATGGCACGTGCGTGATATACGTGTTTCCCAATCTGCATCGGTTTGCATCTGCAGTCTGCATCTCTGGTTTAGCAATTACAGAGTCCGAAGGGCATGAGCCACTGCTTATTATGAATCACGCATATTTTGTATTGTTGCAAAGGAGGAACACTGTGTTACGGTGCAGAAGTGTAAGATCAAACAATAATGTCAGTGTTTCCTGCCCCTTTGAAGAATGATGTGAATCTTCAATAAATACTGGGCACAGGGACATTAAAAACTGCTGATTCTGTAAAGGAGAGGAAAGTTGAATAATAACTAAGGGTGAAGGAATACCTCAAAAGGAAATTATGTCAAAACTTTCAAAGAAATGACCTTTGAAAAGGGATTTGACACGGAATTTGAGCAAAGTGGAAAGAATTTCTGCCAACAAAATCTGTGCTTGTAAGCAGCATTATTTTCATTGAGAAATAATTTGAGATGTTTTGTCTGATTTTAATTATTTTGTATCATTTTAGTTATTTTCATTGCGAACACATTATATGCTATTCTGTCAATAACCCAAATTTGCAATTCACTCTAATCCCATCTACAAAGCTCAATGCAGTTGCTCATTCGAGCTGCTCTGAAAACATCTTCAAAACCTGTGACTTCTGACAAGAAGGAAAAAAGTAGCAGGCACATTTTAACATTATTACTTGCAGATTCTGCTCCAAGATGCATACCATTGTAGGATCTACAGAATTCCACGACAGAAAGCAAAGGACAAACGACATTTAGCTGCGCCAGACACCTTGTGTCACGTTTATTCCGGAGGCCCCTTTTAACTGCATTCTCACTAATCATAACCCGTGTGCAGATAAGGCCAATTAGTGCATCTGACCTTGGAGTTTTATTGAGCTTGTGTGGCTGGACCTTCTCGTGTGGCTTCTGGCGAGTCGCCAGCGAAGACAGGCTGTATGCAAAACGTGAGCGTGAAGGCGCCACAGCTCCCCCCTCAGCCTCCGAGTCATACAAGGGCTTTATCCTGCCCCGTACCTGTCTGGCGGGTTGATTTTACAGTCTGATCTTATTTGGTACTGCAGTGTGGGAGGTCTTTGACAGGAAGTGTTGGGTTCTTGTGACTTTGCAGGTCCAGTGGGTGAGGTAGTCGGTTCTTGACGTATGCTGGCTCTAACCAGTCGACGGATACGGTGTCAGTTTTTCCGTTCCGATAGATCACAAAACTTTTGGGTAGGCGTTGGATGACTTGGTAAGGGCCATCGTATGCTTGCGGAAGAGGTTGGTGGATGGCATCGTGTCAGACCAAAACATGTGTGCAGCGTTGGAGGTCAGCAGACACGTAGACCATTGCAGGTGTTTGTCATTTCGGTGTTGGCCTGAGTAGCTACATAGTTCAACGTAATCGATTGACATACCTGCTTGGATCATAGGATCTGTCTGTGGGGATAGGTTCGACAAATTTGCCTGGCAGCTTCAGAGTTGTGCCGTAAACCATTTCTGCTGATGAACATCCCAGGACTGCTTTCACTGCCGTATGAATGCAAGCAGAACCAGAGGCAACCGTTCACTCCAGTGCGACACGTCTCCTCCGGCTGCCAGAGCGGCTTTCAACTGCCGATGGAACCATTCAATCGTTCAGGCCGTTCCCTTGGGGATGATACGCAGTCGTTCTGATCCGGTTCGTACCCAAGAGGTTGGTTAGGGTTTGAAACAGCACAGACTCGAAATGCAGTCCTTGGTCTGTAGTTATCGTACTTGGGACCCAAAGACCGAAATTCATTGGTCAACAAAAGCGTGGGCTATTGTTTCCGCTGAAATGTTAATCACTGGGATAGCATCTTGCCATCTTCTGAACAGATCTTCACAAGTGAGCAGATATCTGTAGTTTCTTGATGGTGGGAGTGGGCCGACCATATCCAGGTGCACATGCTCGAAACGGGTGTTCGGTACTGGAAACCCAAAGGGGTCCTAGTGTGCCTGGAGATCTTGGATTGTTGACATGGTAGACAAATCTTCGCCCATAATCCAACGACACGCTTAATGAAAAGCCAGATGAAACGTTCAGAGATTAGTTTTATCGTAGCCTTCTTGCTCGGATGTGCAGCGCTCTAAAAACTTCTCGATACATTGTCCTTGGCACAAACGGCCAGTGGAAGTGTCACATATGATGGTTTCTCTCATGTCACCGATAGGCACCTCTTCCAATTTTAGGGCTGTATGCGTCCGGTGGTAATAGATAAGATTGGGATCAATATGCTGCGTGTGAGCCATGGCATAAAAATCGATGAGTGTGGCTCCATTCATAGCATCCACATCCAGTCTTGATAGGGCATCAGCAACCAGATTTGCTTTTCCTTGAATGTGCCTGGTGTCACTGGAGAATTGCAGAACAATGTCCAAGTGGTGGATTTCCCGCGGTGAATAGCTCCTCACACTTCTGCGAGTAGTGTATGTGTGCGGCTGGTGATCCGAATAATTAGTGATGGGACGGCCTTCCTTCAGATGGCAGAAATGCTTGACGGTGAGGTACGTAGCCAAAAATTCTCACCCGAACGTACTGCACCTCATCTGAGTGGGTGATCATTTTGCCGGAAAGAAAGCCAGAGGGTCCCACCTGCCATTGACTCGCTGTTGCCCAACGGCTCCCACGGCATTGATGGAGACATCAGTGGTGAGTGAAAATAAGGCATTGGGCTTCTGATGGACCAGCATAGTTGCGTCGGCAAAAGTCCTCTTAGCATCGTTGAAGGCTTGCTCTGCATCCTCGGGTAAACACAACGGTTTCTTTGAATACGATTTGTCCGAACCTTTGAGTAAGTTGGTCAAGAGTAGTAGGGAACCTGCGGCGTTCGGTAGAAAGCGGCGGTGGAAATTCATTATCCCCCAAAATTGCCGTAATTGGTTTAACAAATTTGGCACTGGGTAGTTTTGGATTTCCTGCATCTTTGATTCACCGGGCAGGATACTGTTCTCCATCACACGATGCTCGAGGAAAGTGAGTTTGCGAGCGCCAAACACGCATTTATTCATGTTATTGACAATACCTATTCGTCGAGACGCTGGATCAGGTGTTTCTTGTTTTGGTCTTTGCTGGAGCTCGCTACCAACACGTCATCGATGTATGCGTAGACGAAATCGAGGCCGGAGAGTATGTGGTCCATGAAATGCTGGAACAATTGTGCTGCGTTCCGTAAACCAAACAGCATCCATAGAAATTCGAACATCCCGATGGAGTGACCACGGCTGTCTTGGGAATATCAGCAGGCTCGACTAGAATTTGATAATTGTTTAAGTAACTCCTGATATGGGCCGGCGCTGGGTTGGAGGATGGTCAGGTGGAAGCCGGCGATTTTTTTAAATGCACCAGCAAAGAAAAGTGTGAAAGAAAATCCGCTCCGATAATGGGTTGTGATACATCGGCGACTGTGAAAATCCAGCGAATTGTTTTCTGCAGACCGAAGTCGAGTGTGACTGATTTCTGACCAAATGTTTATTTGCTAGAATTGTTCGCGGCGGTGAGAACACATCTGGGGTTACGGTGAAAACGCTCTGGGGAACTGGGAGGACCGACCCATAATGACGCTGGAGGCAATGAGATATTGCATACCTGAGAGGTGGTTACTGAGAAAAAGGCGGTGGCTAGTTTGACCACAGGCAGCAGTCGCCTCTACTGCCGGGCCCTGTCGTTTCCCGGGAGTTGATGTTTGAAGGAGGAGCAAGGAGGTTGACGCGACCAGGCCGCTGCGCCACATTTCCAGTGTTTCCAGCAAATGCGTTGGACATCACCTCGGCCCCGTCCCCGACCCCCAAGGTTTGCATTGAACCTGAAACGGGGATGGTTCTGTTGGGCTGCCAAAGCCTCAACTTGCACAGTGAGCTCTGCAATTTGCTGCTCCCGCTGTGCATTTTCCGGCTTTACTGTTGTTGCATTAACCACAGTCAACTGCAGCGCAGTGGTTGTGTCCAAGTCAATGTTGGCCTGTTTTGTGAGCTCGTCTATGCTGGCCGATTGAAACATATCTACAGGTGCCCCTGCACCTGAGTAGGCATGCAGCGGAGAAACTTCTGTTTCCAGACATCGCCGTAAATTTTTTCGTCTCCCGCCAGCCTGTGCGATCTCTGCAGCATTTGTGATGCCATATAACCATATAACCATATAACCATATAACCATATAACAATTACAGCACGGAAACAGGCCCTCTCAGCCCTTCCAGTCCGTGCCGACCATTTGTTTTCCCCTAGTCCTATCTACCTGCACTCAGACCATACCCCTCCATTTCCTTCCATTCCATATACCTATCCACTTTACTTTTAAATGTTAAAATCGATCCTGCCTCCACCACTTCTGCTGGAAGCTCATTCCACACAGCCACCACCCTCTGAGTAAAGAAGTTCCCCCTCACATTACCCCTAAACTTCTGTCCCTTAATTCTCATGTCATGCCCTCTTGTTTGAATCTTCCCTACCCTCAATGGGAAAAACGTATCCACGTCAACTCTGTAAGAATAAAGACCTAACTTGTTCAACCTTTCTCTGTAACAGAGTTGCTGGAACCCTGGCAACATTCTAGTAAATCTCCTCTGTACTCTCTCTATTTTGTTGACATCCTTCCTATAACTAGGCGACCAAAATTGTACACCATACTCCAGAATTGGTCTTACCAATGCCTTGTACAATTTTAACATTACTTCCCTACTCCTATATTCAATGCTCTGATTTATAAAGGCCAGCACACCAAAGGCTTTCTTTACCACCCTATCTACATGCGATTCCACCTTCAGGGAACTATGCACAGTTATTCCTAGATCCCTCTGTTCCACAGCATTCCTCAATTCCCTACCATTATTCCTATCGCCGAGATTATCATCTCCCAGCAGTTCCAAAATGCGGGCTTGCCTCGAGGTTCGCTCCAATATAGTGGATTTAAGCGCGTCGTATGGCGTCATTTCTTCAGGATTAAGGAGCACGTCCTCTGCATCCCATGCGATCTGCTCTGGAAGATGAGCTGCTTGGAATACGAATTTTGTTTGTTAGGTCGTGAGATTGAAGGAGTGAAATTGAGCTTCTAGTATTGAAAACCACGCTCTTGCATTGGATGTAAAAAGAGTTGGGACGTCGAGTTTTACTTAGTCCACTGACACCGTGTCACTTTTATCGTCATACATTTTGTGAGTAAGTGGAAGGTTGCGTGTAGCACATCTTAGTGTGAACCATAGTCATACAGCATGGAAATAGGCCCTTCGGCCCAACTTTTCCATGTCGACCAAGATGCACCATCAAAATTAGTCCCATACACACGTGTTTGTTCCATATTCCTCTAAACCTTTCCTATCCTTGTACCTGCCCAAATGTCTTTTAAATGTCTCAATTACTTCCTCTGGCGACTCACCACTTCCATATACTCACCACACTCTATATGAAAAAGTTGCCCCTCAGTTTTCTATTATATCGCTCCCTTCGTGGCTTAAATCTATGCCCTCTATTTCTTGTTTCCTCGCCCTTGAGAAACTCTTTGTATTCACCCTATCTATTCCCCTCATGATTTTATTCAATTATATTAAATCACCCCTTAGCCTCCTACACTCTAAATAATATCTCCTTATAGCTTATGTCCTGAAAAAATCTTTGTAAAGGATCTCTGGAAGGCTCCTGCTGGTTTGATTTCCTATAGTGCAACCCCTCGCACTTATCTGAATTAAACTCCATTAGCCATTCCTTGGACCACTTGCCCAACTGGTCAAAATCCCGCAGTAATTCTTAATAGCTATCTTCACTCTCTCCAATCCCAAATATTATAATGCCATCTACAAATTTAATAATCATAAATTTGTGAACTGATATCCAAATCATTCACATACAGGTAGAGGACAACAAATAATGGGTCCAGCACCAATCTCTGATGCATACCACTGGTCACAGGTCTCCAGTTTGAAAAACAAACTTTCATCACCACCCTCCTAGCGTGATATCATGAAGCCAATTCTGTATCAGGTTAGCTAGTTCTCCTTGGATCCCAAGTGATCAAACCTTCCAGAGCAGCCAACTATGTAGAATTTTCTCAAAGACCAAATAAACTGTATCTATGGCCCTGCCCTCACAACCTTCTCGCTTCTTCTTCAAAATATTCAATAAAATTCCTGAGACACAATCTCCCAGGCAAAAAACCATGCTGATTATCCCTACCCAACCAAATAAACCACTGTCTTTTGAAACAAATCTGTATCTTATCCCTCAAAATCCTGACAGTGAGAAAGTCATTGAGCTCTTGCAAAATTTCAGGAAAAATTCAAGCAAACTCGAAAAATCTTTGTGTTGCAAACTTTAGTGGTCCTACATCAATGATCAATTCCTCCTTTCAACAATACAATCACCATAAAGTATTCTGTCTTCTACTTTCTCTCAGTAAAGTTAATTAATCCAGCTTCGCCAACAGTCTATCTGTCTTTTTGTCTTTTTTGTTATTTTTAGTGTGTTTTAAAAAGTATCTGTTAATGTTCTCTGGTTTGTTTTATGTGGGGGGTGGGGGGAAACTTTTTACAATCTCTTACCTTGACGGAGATGCGATTGTTTATCGGACCGTATCTTCGGTCGCTCTGCGGCCTAACATCATGGAGCTGGTGGCCTTGCTCGAGACTGACTCTGAGCCCCACCGTGTGGCCATGGTCTTACCATTAGAGCCTTACCATTAGAGCCTAGATTACCATCGATGCACCAACCACGGCCTGCGATTTTCAACATCGAGGAGATCGCAGTCGAGACTTAAGTCGGGAAGCTCCAAAGCCACAGAAGGTTCGACCAGCCCTGACCCGGGGTACGATCGCCCAGCAGGGGGGAGCTGAGACACCCCCCCCCCCCCCCCCCCCCCCCGATGTGGGTGCTTGATCGCCCCGGCGCAGAGAGCTCAACAGCCAGTTGCAGGAGCCAAGATCGCCCGACAATGGAAAGTTCGAGTGCCCCGACCATGGGAGAACAAAGAAGGGAATAATGGTCGGTGGGAGCGCTGCGAGCCGGCAGCCCTGCCAGCGGTGTGTTCGTTTTTTTCTACTTTTTTTGTTTTTTTAGTGTGTCCAAATGCGTGTTTTTAATGTTTTCTCTGTGTGTCTTGAGTGGGGGGTTAAGGGGGAAACCGCTTCAGTCTCGGAGAAGCGACTTTTTCCATGTTGCCTTCCCCGTGGCCTAACATCGAGGATCGGTGCAGCCTTTCCCGGAGACGTGCCCGGAGCGGGCGAACCCTCGCCGGAAGGGAGTGTCCGTTCGCTGGCCCGCGGTAGTCTGAAGCCCGTGTCTGCGGAGCTCCAGCTGGCGTGGCGTCCGGATCCTGGAATCCCTCGTTGGGATCACCAGAGGAGAAGAGCTCCGACCACCGACCCGCAGCCTACTTCTAACCGAGGGCGCGGCGGGGACTTCCATCCGGAGCGGGATCCCTCGCCGGGGATGCCTGGAGAGGAGCTCCGACAACCGGCCTTGCGGTCTGCGGTGCTTCTGGCTGCGGCGCGGCGGGGAATTTAGATCATCGGCCGCCAGCCTGCGGCCTACACCATCTTGAAGCCGTGGTCTCCGGTGGGGAAGCACCAATTCAGGACTTACCTGGACTTACCTTGTCTGCACATCTGGACGCCCGCAGCAGCGACTGTTGTGGTCCCAACCATGGGGGAAAATGGAGGAGGACTGACCAAATTTTGTGCCTTCCATCACAGTGATGAATGCTGTGGTGGATGTTTGTGTTAAATTTTTATTGTGATTGTGTATTGTGTGTTCTTTTTTTATTGTACCACTGCTGGCAAATTCATTTCATTGCGCTTTATGTGCAAGTGACGAATAAAACTTGACTTGACTTGACTTGAAGATTGAATTTTTTTGCCTTCCATCACAGTGAGGAATGTGGTGGAGATGCTGTGGTGGATGTTCATGTTAAAAATTTAGTTGGGTGTCTTGTTGCTCTTTATTGGTATGACTGTATGACAAATCAAATTCCTCGTATGTTGCAAAACATACTTGGCTAAAAAGTACTATTATGATTATGATTAATTCATTCCACGATTATTCTTTAGTTATACAATTAATTCATAATACAAGAACAGAGCTTCAATTGCTGGATGCACAAATCAGGAATTAATAGCTGTACTAATTTCCTGCCCATGTCAGGGGGAGAAGAGAGCAGTGTGGGGTTGTTTTGGTCAATGCTATATTTCTAAGTACAAATTTATAAAATTACATCAATTTTTACCCATTTTACTTCACCATATTTAGAGTCATAATGCGATACGGTATGAAAACATAGCGGCCAACATGTCCCAGCTACACTAGTCTCACCTGCCTGTGTTTGGTCCATATCCCTCCAAACCTGTCTTATCCATGTACCTGCCTAACAGTCTCTTAAACTTTGGGATAGTCCCAGCCTCAACTACCTCCTCTGGCAGCTTGTTCCATACACCCACCATCTTTTGTGTGAAAATGTTTCCCTCCAGATTCCTATGAAATCTTTTCCCCTTCACCTTAAACCTATGTCATCTGCTCCTTGATTCACCTACTTAGGGCAAGAGACTCTGTGCATCTAACCAATCTATTCCTCTCATTATTTTATACACCTCTGTAAGATTACCCCTCATCCTCCTGCGCTTCAAGTAATAGAGTCCCAGCTTACACAAACCTCTCCCTATAGCTCAGACCCTCTAGTCCTGGCAACATCCTCGTGAATCTTTCCAGCTTGGCAACATCTTTCCTAAAACATACAGTAGTGCCCAGAACTGAACACAATACTCTAAATGTGGCCTCACCAATGTCTCATACAACTGCAACATGACCTCCCAACTTCTACATGTTGTTTGGGATAGAGCGTTTCTGAATTCTGAAGGGCATAGAGAGGTAAATAGGGGGAAGTATTCTCCAGAGCACAGGTGTTTGAAAATAGAGGGCATACATTTAAAGTAAGGAGTAGGAGATCTAGAAGGTTTTGAAGGAAGAACTTATTAATCCGTCTTATACAACTGCAACATGACCTCACAATTTCTATTCTCAATACTCTGAGTTATGAAGACCAATGTGCCATTAAGCCTTTTTCATCACCTTATGTACCTGCAACTCGACCTTCAAGGAACCATGCACCAGCACTCCTAGATCCCTCTTCTCTACAACACCCCCCAGAGCCTTATCATTTACTGTGTCACTCCTGCCCATGTTAGACTTCACAAAATGCAACACCTCACATTTCTCAGTATTAAATTCCATCAGCCATTCCTCAGCCCACCTGGCCAATCGATAAAGATCCTGCTGCAATTTTGCACAACCACTTTTGTATCATCAGCAAACTTGCTAAACTTGCCCTGTATGTTCTCATCCAAATTATTGATGTAGATGACAAACAATAATGGGCCCAGCACCGAAACCTGAGGCACACCACTAGCCGCAGGCCTCCAGTCCGAGAAGCAACCTTCCACCATCACCCTCTGTTTCCTTCCATTAAGCCAATTTTCTATCCATTTAGCTACAGGTATGTCTCCTTGGATCCAATGTGATCTAACCTTCCAGAGCAGCCTTCTATGCTGAACCTTGTCGAATACCTTACTGAAATCCATGCATACAACGTCTACAGCTCTGCTCTCATCTACCTTTTTGGTCACATCTTCAAAAACTCAATCAGATTTGTGAGACACGACCTCCAACATACAAAACCATGCTGACTGTCCCTAATCAGCCCTTGTCCATCCAAATGCCTGTATATCCTATCGCTCAGTATACTCTCTAGTATTGTTTTGTTTGTTTTGTTACAAAACTATTTGTTTTGTTAAGATCAACAACTCTTTTCTTTCTGTCCTGAAATGCTGAAGCTACTGAGTTGATTGCAGAACTTTCTGTGCTTATTACTGATTTCTGTCAGAGGCAATCTTTTGTATTATTTCTTTGGACACCTCTATGTGCTTGTACATTTTCTTCATGTTCACACTGTTATTTTGTTGTTGCAAATAGTTTATGTAAACGGGTCAAGAGCTTAAAATTCCTGGGCGTGCACATCTGTGAAGATTTTTCCTGCTCCGAGAACACAGATGCAATTATTAAGAAAGCTCATCAGCGCCTCTACTTCCTGAGAAGATTACGGAGAGTTGGTCTGTCAAGGAGGACTCTCTCCAACTTCTACAGGTGCACAGTAGGGAGCTTGCTACCGGTTGCATCGTGGCTTAGTTCGGCAACTTGAGTGCCCTGGAGAGGAAAAGACTACAAAAAGTAGTAAACACTGCCTAGTCCATCATCGGCTCTGACCTTCCTTCCATCGAGGGGATCTACCACAGTCGCTGCCTCAAAAAGGCTGGCAGCATCATCAAGGACCCACACCACCCTGGCCACACACTCATCTCCCTGATACCTTCAGGTAGAAGGTACAGGAGCCTGAGAACTGCAACAACCCGGTTCAGGAATAGCTACTTCCCCACAGCCATCAGGCTATTAAACCTGGCTCGGACAAAACTCTGAACATTAATACCCCTCCATCTGTTATTTGCACTTTATTAATTTATTAATTAATGTGTGTATTTACGTATATAATTGTAGTCAATGCCTACTATGTTCTGTTGTGCTATGCAAAGAAAGAATTTCATTGTCCTGTCAGGGACACATGACAATAAACTCTTTTGACTTTGACTTGACTAAAGGAGAAAAAGGAAATTTAAAAAATAGTGTACTCTCAAATTAACCTTTTTCTTATTCTTATGGATAAGCATTTCCTGCTGCAAAATTTGACAATAGACAGGAGTAGGCCATTTGACAATAGACATAGAGGTGCAGGAGTAGGCCATTCGGCCCTTCGAGCCAGCACCGCCGATGAATGTGATCATGGCTGATCATCCCCAATCAGTACCCCGTTCATGTCTTCTCCCCATATCCCATGATTCCGCTATCTTTAAGAGCACTATCTAGCTCTCTCTTGAAAGTATCCAGAGAACCAGCCTCCACCGCCCTCTTGAGGCAGAGAATTCCACAGATTCTGTGTGAAAATGTGTTTCCTCATCTCCGTTCTAAATGGCTTACCCCTTATTCTTAAACGGTGGCCGCTGGTTCTGGACTCCCCCAACATCGGGAACATGTTTCCTGCCTCTAGCATGTCCAAACACTTAATAGGATCCCGTCTCATCTTTCTAAACTCCAGAGTATACAAGCCCAGCCGCTCCATTCTCTCAGCATGTGACAGTCTTGCCATCCCGGGAATTAACCTGGTAAACCTACGCTGCACTCCCTCAATAGCTATAATGTCCTTCCTAAAATTAGGGGACCAAAACCGCACACAATACTCCAGGTGTGGTCTCACTAGGGCTCTGTACAACTGCAGAAGGACCTCTTTGCTCCTGTACTCGACTCACCTTGTTATGAAGGCCAACATGCCATTCGCTTTCTCCACTGCCTGCTGTACCTGCATGCTTACTTTCATTGACTGTTGAACAAGGACCCCCAGATCCCGTTGTACTTCCCCTTTTCCCAACTTGGCACCATTTAGATAATAATCTGTCTTTCTGTTTTTGCTACCAAAGTGGATAACCTCTCATTTATCCACATTAAACTGCATCTGCCATGTATCTGCCCACTCATGCAACCTGTCCAAGTCACCCTGCATTCTCATAGCATCCTCCTCACAGTTCACACTGTCACCCAGCTTTGTGTCATCTGCAAATTTGCTAATGTTACTTTGAATCCCTACATCTAAATCATTGATGTATATTGTAAATAGCTGCGGTCCCAGCACCGAGCCTTGCGGTACCCCACTAGTCACTGCCTGCCATTCTGAAAGGCACCCGTTAATCCCTACTCTTTGTGTCCTGTCTGCCAACCACTTCTCTATCCATGTCAGCACTCTACCTCCAATACCATGTGCCCTAATTTTGCCCGCAAATCTCCTATGTGGGACCTTATCAAATGTTTTCTGAAAGTCCAGGTACACTGCATCCACTCTCCCTTGTCCATTTTCCTAGTTACATCCTCAGAAAATTCCAGAAGATTAGTCAAGCATGATTTCCCCTTCGTAAATCGATGCTGACTCGGGACCGATCCTGTCACTGAATGGTCATCAATGAAATGTTATTGATGCTGACAAAGGAAAGGCCCATAAATCAAACAGTTTGCACAGAAGCATAATGTTTGCTTTTAATTACTAAATCTTCGTTACTGAAGTCTCACTAAATATTAACCTGTTGCTTTATCTGCTAATTATCTTGAGGTGGATTGATTATTGCTATTTTGTTTCACTTTCCTTATGCCTCAATGAAATCAATTATTATAGCCTGCAGTTTCCACTCAATTGTGCTGTTTCTTTTCCCCATAAATGCTTCATAAAACTGAACTTTTTAGTGGGGCATATTATTTTTACCACTCCTGAATTTGCTGCAAAGTTTTCCTCTATATTTAAGAATCCTGAGCTGTAAGGAGTTCAAACTGAGTGAAATGTTCCTCCTCCCTTCCTAATTCTACCCTGTGATCAGTGGAGTTCCACAGGAATCTGTGCTCTGCTGGTGTTTTATATATCTAAATCATTTGCACATAAACGTGGACGGTTTGGTTAATAAGTTTGCAGATGACCTCAAGTTTGCTGGGGTAGTGGACTGTGAGGAAGGCTGTCAAGGTATGCAATCAGATATACAGTAGATCAATGACAGAAATGGGGCAGAGAAATGGCAGATGGTGTTTAATCTGAGCAAGTATGAGATATTGCACTTTGGGAGGCAAATGTAAGGGGAGAATATATAATTAATAGCATGACCCTAAATGTTATTGTTGTAGAGAGGAACCTTCAGGACCAAGTCATAACTCCCTGAAAGTAGCAACATAAGTAGATAGATTGGTAAATAAACCTTATGAAATGTTTTTTTTCATAGGCCAAGGCATTGAGTATAAGGAGGTCATGATGCAGCTTTATAGGTCGTTGGTCTTTGAAGTATTGCGTGTTGTTCTGGTCGCCTCATTACAGGAACGATGTGGAGGCTTTGGAAAGGGTGCAGAGGTTTACCAGAATGATGCCTGGATAAGGAGGTATTAGCTATAGGGAGAGGTTGGTTAGACTTGGATTGGTTTCTCTGGAATGCTGACGATTGCAGTAGACCTGACAGATATATATAAAATTGTGAGAGGCATAGGTTGGGTGTTGAGTGCCTGGAACATGGTGCCAGGGTTGGTGGTTGAAGCAGATATGTTAGTGACATTTAGGAGACTTTTGGATAGGCATAAGGATATGCATGGAATGGAAGGATACAAATTATGTGGAGGTAGATAAGTGTCATCATGTTCAGCATATTGCAGGCCGAAGGGCATGTCCTTGTGCTGTGAAGTTCTATGTTCTATGTTATTTGTATTGAATGGTTGGTTCCTTTCTGTGTTGTGTGAATCTATAATTATCTGTGTGTGTGTGGGGGTGGGGTTATTAAAATTGTAATTGAACCTTATGCTTACATTTTGTATTTAAACTATCATTGCAATTCTGATTGCCATATAAATTCAGGTTACAAACTTGTGACTTCCTACCACTTATTGCTGTAAGTGAGCTGTATCAGTCCAGCTTGGAGCTAGAACATGGAAATACATTTAAGTGAGTTTTACACATAAATTAACCTGTGACTTTATTCACAACATGGATTTGATTCATGGCAGCCATGGTTTTCACACATGTTTTTAAGCACTAAAGTATTTCTGGCTATGTGTCATTCAGTACATGTTTTTCACACTCGGATACGTGTTCATGTAAATCTTTCTACATTCATACTTGGAAAGAATGTGGGCGATGTATTTTGATCCTCATGTGGGATTCATTTGTTCAGTTGGTGCCTATTTGTTAACTGTTAACGATGGGTGAAACGGGTAGCCATTATCAAGAAAGCTTACGGAAATGAAAAACTGTCACCATCAACCTGACTGATCAGAATAACTGGGGTGAGCAAAAGGCTGGAGAAACTCAGCGGGTGCAGCAGCATCTAAGGATCGAAGGAGATAGGCAACGTTTCGGGTCGAGACCCTTCTTCAGATCAGAATAACTGCTCCCAACCAGCAGGAGGGAGCAACCACAACAGATAGCAAACAGCTCTAACAAGGCCTGTTATGGCAAAGGGCAAGCAGTACTGAACAGTGTTGTAAATGGAGAGCAGTTTGAAATGCTGTCAGAATACCTGCTTGCACTGCAGTGAAGGTGGTAATGTTTGCCAGTGTTAGCCAAATGCTAGTTAAGTGCTGAGATGTGTTTTTACTGATAAATCTATATTGCAAGCATGTAATCCAAATAGTAGTGTAAGAGAATAAGGCAGATTGTCCTGTATTCTGAGGGAGGATTATCTTTGAAAATGAACATATGTGGTTAAAACAGAGATGCATTGGCCATGCCTGCATCTGGTCAATGACTTCTGTTGGACACTGCCTCAGACCAAAGCAAACAGTGGTGTACATAGGGTGGCACAGTGGTGTAGCTGGAAGAGCTACTGCCTCATAGTGCCAGAGAACCGGGTTCGATCCTGATCTCGGGTGCTGTCTGTTTGGAGTTTGCGCGTCTTCCCTGTGACCACATGGCTTTCCTCCAGATGCTCCGGTTTCCTCCCAAAGACTTGTTAATTGGCTTTTGTAAGTTGGTCCTAGTGTGTATGGAGTGGATGTGAAACTGGGTTAATATAGAAAGATCAATGGTATTCGTTGTTTGGTATGGACTTGATAGGTTGAAGGGCCTGTTCCCATATTGTATTTGAAACTAAAATTAAACTAACATTTCCTTGATTAGTACGGGTGTCAGGGATTATATGGAGAAGGCAGGAGAATGGGATTAGGAGGGAGAGATATTGTAGATCAGCCATAATGGAATGGTACAGTAGATGATGGACCGAATGGCTTAATTCTGCTCCAATCACTTAAAAAACAGTAATGTCTCCCACCTCGAACACAATGGTCACTGGCACTCATGAGTTAAACTTTCATGGCAGTGCTGATGATCATATTGTATTCAAGCCATGTGTTTGAGATTTCTGGTAATATTAAAACCAAGACCATTCGCATTGAAAGTAATAGCTTTAATATTGATATTCAAATGTGTAAAATAACTAAAATAACTGATCTCAGAGGAATGAAGGTTTTTCCTGGATAATGGAAATATCACTGTGATAAAGTATAAAATATATTACGTTTAGTTGCATTTTATTACGTTTAGTTGATTAAATATGTTTATTAGGAGGAAGTGGAAATATCAGTTGTCATTCTTGCATTTGTTATAGAGATACTGGCAAGAACGTGAGCACTGTAGATTCAGTATGAGGCTACAAAAATCATAGAAACAGAGAAAATAGGTGCAGGAGTAGGCCATTCGGCCCTTCGAGCCAGCACTGCCATTCAATATGATCATGGCAGATCATCTAAATTCAGTACCCCCTTCCTGCTTTTCCCCATATCCCTTGATTCTGTTCTAATGCCCTAAGAGCAAAATCGAGCTCACTCTTGAAAACATCCAGTGAATTGGCCTCCACTTCCTTCAGTGGCAAATAATTCAGAGGAGGCCAATTCACTGGATGTTTTCAAGAGAGAATGAAAGGTTTCAAAGGTCTTTTACCAATGTACTAATTAAGGTACAATAATATGTGAATTACCATACAGCCATACAAGAAAAAGCAACAAGCCACACAAATACATAAAAGTTAACATAAACATCTACCACAGTGGATTTCCCACATTCCTCACTGTGATGGAAGGCAAAAAAGTCCAATCTACTTCCTCTTTATTTCTCCTGCGGTCAGGGCAGTCAAACCATCCGACGGGGCGATCAAACCTCCCACAGATGGCAGTCGAAGCTCCCACTTGGGGGTGATTGAAACTCCTGCATCGGGGCGGTCGAAACTCCCACGGCTTGGAGTTCCCGATGTCGGTCTCTGATGGGCACCGTGATGTTAGGTCCGCAAGCACCCACGGTTGGAGCTCCGAGGTCGATCCCTGGCAAAGGGATCGCGGGCCTCCGCGATGTTAAAGTCCTGTAGACTGCCCAGGGTGGAGCTCACGAAATTGGTCTCCAGCAAAGGCCACCAACTCCTCGATGTTAGGCCGCAGTGCGGACAGAGATACAATACGGAAAAAAATCACATCTCCGTTGACGTAAGAGATTAGAAAAAGTTTCCCCACCCCCCACATAAAACAAGCTAGACACACTAAAAACATACATTTAACATACTATTTAAACACAAAGAAGGAAAGGACAGACACACTGTTGGCGAGGCAGCCATTGCTGGTGCCACCCAGCTTAGACTTAGCTCTTAGTGCTAATGGAATCAAGGGATATGGGGAAAAAGGAATGGGGTACTGATTTTGGATGATCAGCCTTGATCACATTGAATGGCAGTGCTGGCTCGAAGGGCCGAATGGCCTATTCCTGCACCTATTCTCTACGTTTCTATGATTTGTGTTTCATCATGCTGAATCTACAGCGCTCAAGTACTTGGCAGTATCTCTGAACAAGACAATATGGTCAGGTTTTGCTCCAGGATTTGAACAAATAATTAATAGAAACAGCGCTGAATCCCCAGAGGAGCTTTGAACACAGAACATAGAATAGCGCAGCACAGTAAGTCATTCCAGCCAACAATGTCCTTGCCAAACATAATGCCAAGAGAAACTAATCTCTGCTTGCATGTGATCCATGCCCCTTTATTCCCTGCATATCTATCTGCCTGCTTAAAACCTTCTTACAGCGGCCGCAGAACGTTTTTGAAAGTGGGAGGAGGGAGGGGGAGGGCTGAGCGATCACCGATCACCATCCTCCGAGTGGGGGGAGGGTGGCAACATTTTTTTATTTTTTGTTGTTGCTCGACTTCCAAAAACAGGCCATCCCCCAACTCAAAAAGTGTGTGTGGGGGGGGGGGGGGGGGGGGGTAGATCCCCCATTCCCCCCCCCCCCCCCCTTCACTCTCTCCCTCCCTCTCGGGGCCGACTCGCCCTCTGGGCCCTCCCTTCCCGCTCGGCGGCTAATCGCACCACTTCCTTCACTGGGCGCACAAAAGACTGGAGAAACTCAGCGGGCGCAGCAGCATCCAAGGTGCGAAGGAGATAGACGTCGCCTCGGGTCGAGACTGGCCTCTTTAGCAACTTGGATGCTGCTGCACCCGCTGAGTTTCTCAGCCTTTTGCGTACCCTGGCCTCTTTAGCGCTTCGTTCACTGCCCCGTACCTCAAGTGTCAACTGCGCTGTGGTTGGCCGTTGAGCGAGGCGGGGGGCAGTCGGCTTCCGCCACGGCTGGTCGTGGTTTTGCCGCGCTCACTGGGCGCTTGTTCTGCGATTCTGGATGTCGGAGATCCGCAGAAGAAGAGAAAAATAGGCCTGCGGGCCAGATAATTCCACGGCCCATATCTTAATTGCCACTATCGCGTTTGCCTTCACCAGTACCGCTGGCAGCATGTTTCTGGCACCCACCACAGTCTATGTAAAAAAACCTCCACACACATCGCCTTCAAACTTCTCCCCCTCACCTTAAAGCTGTGCCTCTAATCCTTGACTTTGGACTCTTTTGATGCCCTAACTGTGCGGAAGTCACAAGTATCACAACATTATGACATTCTTGCTTTAAAAAAATCACTGCCATTGTTTTTCCCTTTAAGTGATGTTAAAATCTGACCAATATGTTTCATGGCAATTAATAATGGATAAACTCACAACAGCAGTGACACTCACATGTCAAGCCACATGTAATACAGCAGGGCTTTTAAAGTGATAGTTCTCGAACGTGGAGCAAGGGTGTAAGGGAAGGTGGGTGAGAGGTTTGTGCAAAGCTTTGCAGGAGGGGAGGAAAGAAATCGGGGTGGATGAATTTAATGGTGCATGAGACCGCTGATGTATGGAATAAGCCAGTTAAGCTGGGGCATTGGAGGTGTTAGCATTAGTCGAGGAGCAAGTGCCATAATGGGGTTGATGGATGGAGGAGCAGTGGGTGGCAGTCAAAAAGGTCTAGATGAACATGAACTAGGATTATAACCCAGGTCACAGATGGCAGTTCTTTTTAATACCATAACATTCACAAAGGGAGACAGGAAAATTTGTGATAGTGATATCTCAAATTATTCCTTTAAATTACTTGGTAGTCATTATTTTCAATGTGAAGGGCTGTATCTCTAAAGTCTAATGTAAAGTCTAAAATAATAAAAATCAACAGTACACATTAATGACATTGTCATGTGTAGGGAATGGGATATACAAATATACCTCCAGAAATGGGCTAAACATTTAAAAAAGTAAAACTTTGGATTTTGTGCACAATTTGCACAAATTTGCAAAGGAGCAAGGTGTTCTGTTATTCAAATCATGTTCAGTCAATAACATCAGGACCACTAAAACTGATCACTTGTCATTTTTCAGTTCTGTAGGATTTTGCTGAGTGCAGCATGACTGCTCTGTCTGCATAATATCAAGGCTCCACTTCAAAGATAATAAGTGTAGATGAAGTTTTGGAAGGATCATGACATCAAAGAAAGAATACATGTAAGACTTTTGTTCTTCCGTTCAAATCACAAGGCTATGGTGTTGCAGTTGCAGTCCTGGAAGGAATCATTTATTAGAATTATTGCTAATGGGGCCATCATCTCTAGCTAAGTAGTGTTAAGAAAACTGCAGAGAAGAAATTATTACAATCACTGATGAAAACAAATGATTACAATCACTGATGAAAACAAATACCTATCAGTATTTCCAATATTGTTCTTCACAATATTGAACAGAATGTGGCAGGAATTACTGTGGATGCAGATTGCTTTAGATAGGAACTGTTTTGCTTCATTGGAAAGTATTCAGCAATTCTCACTGGGACAGTTGCTTCAGGGTTAGTTTCAATTATTTTGGAGATCAGCATGGAGCCACAAATGCTTGCTGCAGACGGTCAAATCCTGAGTAACTGTGTTACAAATTCAATGTTCTTGAATTTTTAGCTTTGGGATCACCGTGGAATATTACAGGTGAAGTATTAGATTTGGAAAAATTAGAACATAGAACAGTACAGCACAAGAACAGGCCTTTCGGTCCACAATGGCTGTGCCGAACATGATGCCAAGACTATCACTTATCTACCTGCACGTAACCTATGTGCCTCCATTCCCTGCATATGCATTTGCCCATCCAAAAGTCCTTTAAAATGTCACCAACATAGCTGCTTCAACCCCAGCAGTGAGTTCCAGGCAACATCCTCTGTGTAAGAAACTTGCCCCACACATCTCCTTTATTTTATTAATAATAATAAAGTGTTTGCTAATGTGTAAGAAGGAACTGCAGATGCTGGTTTAAACCGAAGATAAATACAAAAAGCTGGAGTAACTCAGCGGGAGAGGCAGCATCGCTGGAGAGAAGGAATAGGTGACGTTTCGGGTCGAGACCCTTGGGTCTCAAACGATAAACCCTTGGGTCTCAACCCGAAACATTACCCATTCCTTCTCTATAGAGACGCTGCCTGTCCCGCTGAATTACTCCAGCTTTTTGTGTCTATCTAAAGTGTTTACTAATACTGTATTAAACTTGGGTATACCATTCACTTTAGTATTGTTGGCAACCTTACACCTATTATCTTTTTCCATAAACCCTCTCATCCCTACCATCTTCTTCTTCCTCCCTTTTTCTTCCCACCCTTTTCCCTATCTCCCTATCCTTCCTTCTCTCCATCCTCCTCCTTCATATTCTTCCTAATCTTCTTTACACCTCTCTCTCTCTTCAGCCTCTCTCCTTCTCATCCTTGCGCTCTCCCTAACTCTCATACAGCAGCAACCCAACATTTGGCCATCAGTCTTTGGGAGTGGTTTTTGCCCGCTCCTAACCCTGCTGGCTCTGAGTAGGACCGTAAGAATAGAATCACTTGTGCAGTATGACTTTTGACGTATTGTCGTACCGGACGCTGTGTCTGGGGATCTGATTATCTTCAATAAGAGTCTGAAAGTCAACCTGTATCGTCGCCTATCCATGTTCTCCAGAGTCGCAGCCTGACCTGCTAAGTTACTCCAGCACTCTTTTTCTGCAGTTCCTTGTGTTTGCGTTTTCAATAAACATTGTTTTGTTGATAGCTCTACCTTTATCACTTGAGCAATCTTGAGCAATTGTGAAGACTCTACATACACTGTATTCTCCACAAAGGCATCACCAAAGGGCCATGTTTTTTCTGTTCCATTCTTTGCAGAATCCCCCTGAGAGGCCCACAGGAGCCGTTGGAAGAGGAGGAGGGGGAGGAGCGACACCCGACCGGTAAGCTATAAAATCTAGCGCGGGGCTTGTTTTTTCAGAGGCCCACAGGAGCCGTTGGAAGAGGAGGAGGGGGAGGAGCGACACCCGACCGGTAAGCTATAAAATCTAGCACGGGGCTTGTTTTTTCAGAGGCCCACAGGAGCCGTTGGAAGAGGAGGAGGGGGAGGAGCGACACCCGACTGGTAAGCTATAAAATCTAGCGCGGGGCTTGTTTTTTCAGAGGCCCACAGGAGCCGTTGGAAGAGGAGGAGGGGGGAGGAGCGACACCCGACGGTAAGCTATAAAATCTAGCGCGGGGCTTGTTTTTTTCAGAGGCCCACAGGAAGCCGTTGGAAGAGGAGGAGGGGGAGGAGCGACACCCGACCGGTAAGCTATAAAATCTAGCGCGGGGCTTGTTTTTTCAGAGGCCCGCAGGAGCCGTTGGAAGAGGAGGAGGGGGAGTAGCGACACCCGACCGGTAAGCTATAAAATCTAGCGCGGGGCTTGTTTTTTCAGAGGCCCACAGGAGCCGTTGGAAGAGGAGGAGGGGGGAGGAGCGACACCCGACCGGAAAGCTATAAAATCTAGCGCGGGGCTTGTTTTTTCAGAGGCCCACAGGAGCCGTTGGAAGAGGAGGAGGGGGAGGAGCGACACCCGACCGGTAAGCTATAAAATCCAGCGCGGGGCTTGTTTTTACCCAAATCCATAACATTCCATTTGGAGAAGTGGGTTTTTTTGAGGAAGCCGCTGATTGGTGGAAGAGGACCCGAGGAAGCAGCTGATTGGGTGCAACCCCGGGTTTACAATTTTACATTTCTGCCTTCTGGGAGTTAGGGATTCTGGGAGTTAGGGATTCTGGGAGTTAAGGATTCAGTATTTAGTAGTAAAGTTTAAAGGATAAGTTTTTGTGTTTTTTAATATTTAATACAGAGTAATTTGGGAGTAAGGTATGGCAGTAGAGATTGGCCCCGTGGTTTGTTCAGCCTGCAACATGTGGGAGATCAGGGAGATGGTTGGTGTCCCTGGTGACTACGTTTGCAGGAAGTGTGTCCAGCTGCAGCTCCTGGCAGACCGCATTGAACGATTGGAACTGCGGCTGGATTCATACTGGAGCATCCACGATGCGGAGAAAGTCGTGGATAGCACGTACAGTGAGTTGGTCACACCGCAGGCAAAAGGTAAGAGGACAAAAAGGGAACGGGTGGCCAATAGCCAGCAAAGCAGTAGGCAGGTAGTGCAGGAGTCCCCTGCGGTCATCTCCCTCCTAAACAGGTATACCATTTTGGATACTGTTGAGGGAGATGGCTCATCAGGGGAATGCAGCAGCAGCCAAGTTCATGGCACCATGGGTGGCTCTGCAGCACATGAGGGGGGAAAAAAGAGGGGAAGGGCAATAGTAATAGGGGATTCAATTGTCAGGGGAATAGATAGGCGTTTCTGCGGCCGCAAACGAGACTCCAGGATGGTATGTTGCCTCCCTGGTGCAAAGGTCAGGGATGTCTTAACGTCTATGTCTACAATGTCTACATTGTCTACATTGTCTTAATGTCTACAAACTTAAAGCATACGGTATTAGGGGTTCAGTATTGATGTGGATAGAGAACTGGCTGGCAAACAGGAAGCAAAGAGTAGGAGTAAACGGGTCCTTTTCACAATGGCAGGCAGTAACTAGTGGGGTACCGCAGGGCTCAGTGCTGGGACCCCAGCTATTTACAATATATATTAAATGATCTGGATGAGGGAATTGAAGGCAATATCTCCAAGTTTGCGGATGACACTAAGCTGGGGGGCAGTGTTCGCTGTGAGGAGGATGCTAGGAGACTGCAAGGTGACTTGGATAGGCTGGGTGAGTGGGCAAATGTTTGGCAGATGCAGTATAATGTGGATAAATGTGAGGTTATCCACTTTGGTGGCAAAAACAGGAAAGCAGACTATTATTTAAATGGTGGCCGATTAGGAAAAGGGGAGATGCAGCGAGACCTGGGTGTCATGGTACACCAGTCATTGAAAGTAGGCATGCAGGTGCAGCAGGCAGTGAAAAAAGCGAATGGTATGTTAGCTTTCATAGCAAAAGGATTTGAGTACAGGAGCAGGGAGGTTCTACTTCAGTTGTACAGGGTCTTGGTGAGACCACACCTGGAGTATTGCGTGCAGTTTTGGTCTCCAAATCTGAGGAAGGACATTATTGCCATAGAGGGAGTGCAGAGAAGGTTCACCAGACTGATTCCTGGGATGTCAGGACTGTCTTATGAAGAAAGACTGGATAGACTCGGTTTATACTCTCTGGAATTTAGGAGATTAAGAGGGGATCTTATAGAAACTTACAAAATTCTTAAGGGGTTGGACAGGCTAGATGCAGGAAGATTGTTCCCGATGTTGGGGAAGTCCAGGACAAGGGGTCACAGCTTAAGGATAAGGGGGAAATCCTTTAAGACCGAGATGAGAAAGACTTTCTTCACACAGAGAGTGGTGAGTCTCTGGAACTCTCTGCCACAGAGGGTAGTTGAGGCCAGTTCATTGGCTATATTTAAGAGTGAGTTGGATGTGGCCCTTGTGGCTAAGGGGATCAGAGGGTATGGAGAGAAGGCAGGTACGGGATACTGAGTTGGATGATCAGCCATGATCATATTGAATGGCGGTGCAGGCTCGAAGGGCTGAATGGCCTACTCCTGCACCTAATTTCTATGTTTCTATGTTTCTATGTCACTGAACGGCTGCAGAACATTCTGGAGGGGAGGGTGAATAACCAGCTGTCGTGGTACATGTTGGCACCAACGATATAGGTAAAAAAAGGGATGAGGTCCTACAAGGTGAATTTAGGGAGCTAGGAGATAAACTTAAAAGTAGGACCTCAAAGGTAGTAATCTCCGGATTACTACCAGTACCACGGGCCAGTCAGAGTAGAAATAGGAGGATATTGCAAATGAATACGTGGCTTGAAAAGTGGTGCAAGGGGGAGGGATTCAAATTTTTAGGGCACTGGGACCAGTTCTGGGGGAGGTGGGACCGGTACAAACAGGACGGTTTGCACCTGGAATGGAATGGAACCAATGTTCTTGGGGGAGTGTTTGCTAGTGCTGTCGGGGAGGATTTAAACTAATGTGGCAGGGGGATGGGTACAAGAGCAGAGAGGCAGGTGGGTGTAAAATGAGGGTAGAAGCAATAGGTAGCAAGGTGAAAAGTAAAAGTGGCAGGCAGACAAAACCAGGGCCAAAAATCAAAAAGGGCCACTTTTCAGCAAAATTGTATAAGGGGTAAGTGCGTTGTAAAGACAAGCCTGAAGGCTTTGTGTCTCAATGCAAGGAGTATTCGTAATAAGGTGGACGAGTTGAACGTGTGCAGATAGATATTAATGATTATGATATAGTTGGGATCACGGAGACATGGCTCCAGGGTGATGTAGGCTGGGAGCTGAACATCCAGGGATATTCAATATTCAGGAGGGATAGAGAGAAAGGAAAAGGAGGTGGGGTAGCGTTTGCTGGTTAGAGAGGAGATTAACGCAATGGAAAGGAAGGACATTAGCTTGGAGGATGTGGAATCGGTATGGGTAGAGCTACAAAACACTAAGGGGCAGAAAACGCTGGTGGGTGTTATGTACAGGCCACCTAACAGTAGCAGAGAAGTTGGGGATGGTATCAAACAGGAAATTAGAAATGCGTGCGACAAAGGCAAAACAGTTATAATGGGTGACTTCAATCTACATATAGATTGGGTTAATCAAATTGGCAGGGGTGCTGAGGAAGAGGATTTTTTGGAATGTATGCGGGATAGTTATCTAAATCAACATGTAGAGGAACCAACGAGAGAGCAGGCTATTTTAGACTGGGTTTTGAGTAATGAGGAAGGGGTAGTTAGCAGTCTTGTTGTACGTACCCCCTTGGGCAAGAGTGACCATAATATGGTTGAGTTCTTCATTAGGATGGGAGAGTGACATTGTTAATTCAGAAAACAATGGTTCTGAACTTTAAAGAAAGGTAACTTTGAGGGTATGAGACGTGAATTGGCCAAGATTGACTGGCAATTAATTCTAAAAGGGTTGACGGTGGATATACAATGGAAGACATTTAAAGACTGCATGGATGAACTACAAAAATTGTTCATTCCAGTTTGGCAAAAGAATAAATCGGGGAAGGTAGTGCATCCGTGGATAACAAGGGAAATCAGAGATAGTATCAAAGCAAAGGATGATGCGTACAAAGTAGCCAGAAAAAGCAGCATACCAGAGGACTGGGAGAAATTCAGAGACCAGCAGAGGAGGACAAAGGGCTTAATTAGGAAAGGAAAAATAGATTATGAAAGAAAACTGGCAGGGAACATAAAAACTGACTGCAAAAGTTTTTATAGATATGTGAAGAGAAAGAGGTTAGTTAAAACAAATGTAGGTCCTTGCAGTCAGAAACAGGTGAGTTGATCATGGGGAACAAGGATATGGCGGACCAATTGAATAACTACTTTGGTTCCGTCTTCACTAAGGAAGACATAAATAATCTGCCGGAAATAGCAGGGGACTGTGGGTCAAAGGAGGAATTGAGTGAAATCCAGGTCAGTCGGGAAGTGGTGTTGGGTAAATTGAATAGATTAAAGGCCGATAAATCCCCAGGGCCAGATAGGCTGCATCCCAGAGTACTTAAGGAAGTAGCTCAGGAAATAGTGGATGCATTAGTGATAATCTTTCAAAACTCTTTAGATTCTGGAGTAGTTCCTGAGGATTGGCGGGTAGCAAATGTAACCCCTCTTTTTAAGAAGGGAGGGAGAGAGAAAATGGGGAATTTCAGACCAGTTAGTCTAAACATCGGTAGTGGGGAAACTGCTAGAGTCAGTTATTAAAGATGGGATAGCAGCACATTTGGAAAGTGGTGAAATCATTGGACAAAGTCAGCATGGATTTACGAAAGGTAAATCATGTCTGACGAATCTTGTGGAATTTTTCGAGGATGTAACTAGTAGCGTGGATAAGGGAGAACCAGTGGATGTGGTATATCTGGACTTCCAGAAGGCTTTCGACAAGGTCCCACATAAGAGATTAGTATACAAACTTAAAGCATACGGTATTAGGGGTTCAGTATTGATGTGGATAGAGAACTGGCTGGCAAACAGGAAGCAAAGAGTAGGAGTAAACGGGTCCTTTTCACAATGGCAGGCAGTGACTAGTGGGGTACCGCAGGGCTCAGTGCTGGGATCCCAGCTATTTACAATATATATTAATGATCTGGATGAGGGAATTGAAGGCAATATCTCCAAGTTTGCGGATGACACTAAGCTGGGGGGCAGTGTTAGCTGTGAGGAGGATGCTAGGAGACTGTAAGGTGACTTGGATAGGCTGGGTGAGTGGGCAAATGTTTGGCAGATGCAGTATAATGTGGATAAATGTGAGGTTATCCACTTTGGTGGCAAAAACAGGAAAGCAGACTATTATTTAAATGGTGGCCGATTAGGAAAAGGGGAGATGCAGCGAGACCTGGGTGTCATGGTACACCAGTCATTGAAAGTAGGCATGCAGGTGCAGCAGGCAGTGAAAAAAGCGAATGGTATGTTAGCTTTCATAGCAAAAGGATTTGAGTACAGGAGCAGGGAGGTTCTACTTCAGTTGTACAGGGTCTTGGTGAGACCACACCTGGAGTATTGTGTACAGTTTTGGTCTCCAAATCTGAGGAAGGACATTATTGCCATAGAGGGAGTGCAGAGAAGGTTCACCAGACTGATTCCTGGGATGTCAGGACTGTCTTATGAAGAAAGACTGGATAGACTCGGTTTATACTCTCTGGAATTTAGGAGATTGAGAGGGGATCTTATAGAAACTTACAAAATTCTTAAGGGGTTGGACAGGCTAGATGCAGGAAGATTGTTCCCGATGTTGGGGAAGTCCAGGACAAGGGGTCACAGCTTAAGGATAAGGGGGAAATCCTTTAAGACCGAGATGAGAAAGACTTTCTTCACACAGAGAGTGGTGAGTCTCTGGAACTCTCTGCCACAGAGGGTAGTTGAGGCCAGTTCATTGGCTATATTTAAGAGTGAGTTGGATGTGGCCCTTGTGGCTAAGGGGATCAGAGGGTATGGAGAGAAGGCAGGTACGGGATACTGAGTTGGATGATCAGCCATGATCATATTGAATGGCGGTGCAGGCTCGAAGGGCTGAATGGCCTACTCCTGCACCTAATTTCTATGTTTCTATGACACTGTGTGCAAACTGCATCTGCAAAGCTGAATAATAAGGCGAACAAAATTCTTCTATTAGCCTGCATTCAGTCTGGATTTATGTTATCATCCATCCTCATTCTTTCCAGAGCATGTACTTTGGAGTGCTATTCAATCTTAATCTTTATTCTAAAATTCTTTCAGAATCTTGAGATTTTGTCACAAGATATCGGTGCAATTTCACACAAGCAAATATTCTACTTCCCCATAATACAATTGTGGAAGTTATGTAAACCTCCATGATCTTCTGTCTTACCTTCAACATAAAGCCAATGGGTCACAGGAAACAATGCCTTCATTTTCCCTTGTATTTTTAACAAGTTCTCTATTTTTTTTTAAATCTCTATTTTCACTTGGGGCAACTATTTTGATCTGAGCCCACAGAAGTACAATGTTCCAGAACTCTGTTGCCTTCAGTCTAGCAGGTGACATTTAAGAAGGTTATGCTTAACCAAGAGGCCCCTCACATTTTTCTATCATCATTTGCAGGACAGATTGAAACCCAATGAAAAATGGAACATATCACCACATCTTGATGCCAAAGGCAGACAAATTATCTGTGGGTGACAAATGACCATTCAATTGTTCAATTGTAGAGAACTGTAATCACTTCATAACAGATACTCTTCTTCCAACTCTAATGCTTTGTATCAATTTAATCTCCCACAACTGGTGTAGGAGTCAGGAAGAGATAATGTGGGCTTTGGTTAGGCTGCACTTGGAGTATTGCATTGTGTTCTGCTCATCCCAGTACAGAAAGAATGTGGAGGCTTTAGAAAGGGTGCAGAAGAGGTTTATCTTAATTTTTCTGACTTTGATCAAGCAATGATGAATGAATATAAATAGAAATACTCAGTATATCAGGCAACACCTGCGAGTGATGATCTTTCATCTTTAACTATGCTAAACTACTTCCCACTGAGATGGGGATCACTGAGCAAGGATCTACGAATTATAAACTGAATAAATAGCTGCTCTCTACGAATGTGCAAGATGAGTCTAAGCATCTGTGAATAAGAGAAAAACATGGCAGAGAGAATGTTCCTACTTAACAAGATGCTATTGCCATCTGTTTTGATGTTAGGGAAAACGCAACACCCATTTAGAGCATCAAAATCAGATGCAGTCTAATTTCTAGACTTTGCCCGAATGTTTGCCACCTTATCAGCAATGCCTACTTCATATATAAAGAAACAAAAGTGTTGTGATTTATACTCTTCACAGGGGTGCAGGGCAACAGCAATTGACAGCATGATACCTTGTGTGCCCCAACAGAGATCCCAATGCAAGAGCCAGGAACACACATGAATAGGAAGGGATATCAACTACTGCAAGTTCAGCAGGGGTGCCTCCTGCACATTGTTGCTAGGTTTCCTGAAAACTGGTTGACTTTATCCTGATGCAGTATACAATTCCTTAACACTATACATGCAGATTTATCCTGATGTTGTATCCAATTCCTAAAGCCTATAGGCTTTATCATGATGTAGCATGCACTTGCTAAAGCCTATTCCACTTTAGGCTGATGTAGTATACAATTCTTTGGACCATTTAATTCCTCACCCAAAACAATGATTGACAATCAGTATGTCAAATTGGGCAGTTACCAATAAATTTCCCTTTTTGGAAGCAAAATGCAGCTTGAAAACAAAGTGCTAGGAGTCTTACCAAATTTGCCAAAATGAAAGCTTTTGTTTATTATTATCTGTATCGCTAAACAACAGGTTTCCACTGACTCCCAATCATGTCAAAAAATAATAGATCAATAAGTCATCATTCAGTGATTCACTCAACTGTTTCTTTGTGAAATTTAAAGCAGTTACTTTTTGTTGAGTGAATTCTACACTGTCAAATAGTGACTTCAACAAATATTATGAGCAGAAAGGTGTAATTAATGTCTCAGCTAAATTATTTGAAATTGGTTCACATCTGTGTGAAATAACAAATGGAGGAATGTCAAATCGATACTTTTTTTTGATGTTATCATCAATAGTAAACTCTAGCCTTGTGAAATATTACAGGTTGAGAGCTTCCTAGTCAATACCACCAGGATTTCAGAAAAATGCCACAGATTTACTTGTTGCTTGGATTGAGTAGATGTGCGACGTTGTTTCCACTAGAAACATAGAAACACTGAAAAATAGGTGCAGGAGTAGGCCATTTGGCCCTTCGAGCCAGCAACACCATTCCATATAATCATTGGTGATCATCTAAAATCAGTACCCCTTTCCTGTTTTTTCCCCATATCCCTTGATTCCTTTGGCCCTAAGAGCTAAATCTAAAGGGCCTGTCCCACTTAGGCAACCTCTTAGTTTAGGAGCCTCTGCACTCACCACATGGCCGCCACATGGTCACCACATGGTCGTAGGTGGTCTCCTTCATGGTTGAGAGGAGTTCCCGGATTCTGGGAACTAGACACAGCCTCAGTATGGTCACAGCAATTTTTTCAACATGTTGAAAATTTTTCTGCAACCAAAAATTGGTCACCATGGAGAAAATCGATACTTTTGAAGTCATAGGTGCATTGGTAGTTGGGTCGCCATGTCATTGTAGGTAGTCGAGGTAGCCGTAGGTAGTTTTAGTTAATCTCCTTTGCTGACCGGGGATTTTCATTGGGGAAAAAAAAACGTAAGCACGAGTTTTCAGAACCAAGTTAAACCGACCGGTAATGTTAAATGCCCGTTAAACTTCACAGCTGTGTATCTCTTTTAAAGGGCTTACCGTACACTGTGGTAGCCATCTTTAACCTTCCTGTTCATCGTGGGTATCACCTTGGCTTTGCACCATATGAATTTCAGACAGCGCTCCCCCGCTTTCCCTGGCCTCCACCTTTGCTGTGTGTGTGTGTGTGTGTGTGTGTGTGTGTGTGTGTGTGTGTGTGTGTGCGCGTGCTTTTTCAGGCGAGTGCCCCGAGCTTGAAGATCGCAGACAGTCTGCTGAAAACTCGTGTAAGTGGGTCAGGCCCTTAACTCTCTCTTGAAAACATCTAGTGAATTGGCCTCCACTGTCTTCTGTGGCAGAAAATTCCATAGAATCTCAACTCTGTGTGTGATTTTTTTTTTTCCTCATCTCATTCTTAAATGGCCTACCTCTTATTTTTAAACTGTCACCCCTGGTTCTGGACTCCCCCAACATTGGGAACATTTTTTCTGCATCTAGTCTGTCCACCCCCTTAAACATTTTAGATATTTCTATAAGATTCCCTCTCGTCCTTCAAAATTCCAGTGACTGCAAGCCCAGTCAACCCATTCTTTCATCATATGTCAGTCCCGTCATCCCGGGAATTAACCTGGTGAACCTATGCTACACTCCGTCAATAGCAATAATGTCCTTCCTCAAATTAGGGGACCACAACTGTAGTAGGAGCTTCTTGCTTCTAAACTCAAATTCTCTTGCAATTAAGGCCAAAATGCTATTAGAGTCTGAGGAATGGTTTCGACCCGAAATGTTGCCTATTTCCTTCGCTCCATAGGTGCTGCCTCACCCGCTGAGTTTCTCCAGCATTTTTGTCTACCTTCGATTTTCCAGCATCTGCATCTGCAGTTCCTTCTTAAACATGCTATTAGCTGCCTGCTGTACCTGCATTCTTACTTTCAGTGACATGTACAAGCACACCCAGGTCTTGTTGCACAAGATCTGACACCTTTCAGATAATAATCTGCCTTCCTGTTCTTGCCACCAAAGTGGAAGACCTCAATCTATCCACATTATACTGCATCTGCCATGAATCTGCCTAATCACCCTACCTACCCAAGTCACCCTGTGGCCTCATAGGATCCTCTGCACCCCACTCTGCCTCCCAGCTTTGTGTCTTCCGCAAACGTGGGGATGTCACATTTAATTCCCTCCTCTAAGTCGTTATTATATATTGTAAACAACTGGTTCCAGCACCAAGCCTTGCGGCACCCCACTAGTCACTGTCTGCAATTCTGAAAGGGACCCGTTAATTCCTACGCTTTGCTTCCTCTATGCCAACCAGTTCTCTATCCATGTCAATACCATACCCCCCAATATCATGTGCTCTAATTTTACACACTGATCTATTGTGTGGGACCTTACCAAAGGCTTTTTGAAAGTCCAGATAGATCACATCCACTGGCTCTCCTTTATCCAATTTACTTGATACATCCTCAAAAAATTCCCGAAGATCAGTGAAACATGATTTCCCCTTCCTAAATCCTTGCTGACTTTGACTGATCCTGTCACTGTTTTTGAAATGCGCTTCTATAACATTTTTAACAATCGACTCAAGCATCTTACCCACTACCGTTGTAAAACTAACTGCTCTATAATTCCCTGATTTGTCTCTCCCTCATTTCTTAAAAACTTGAGATACGCTGCCTACCCTCCAGTCCACAGGAACTGATCCAGAGTCGAGAGGACATTGGAAATTGATCACCAATGCATCCACAATTTCTAGGGTCACCTTCTTGAGTACTCTGGGATGCAGACCATCAGACCCTGCCATCAGTCCCAACAATTTACCTAACATCATTTCCTGACTAATGTGGATTCCCTTCAGTTCCACCCTACCACTGGATCCTCGGTCCCCTAGTATTTCTGGGAGATTGTTTGACTTCCGTACTGAAGACAAAACCAAAGAACTCGTTTAACTTCTGCCATTTCCTTGTTTCCCATTATAAATTAATCTGTCTCTGATTGTAAGGGATCTACATTTGGCTTCACTAGTCTCTTCCTTTTTACATTTCTAAAGAAGCTTTTTGTCAGTTTGTATATTCCCCACAAACTTTCTTTCATGCTCTATAATCCCCCTCATAATTAACCCCCCTGTCCTCCTCTGCTGAGTTCTAAATTTCTCCCAGTCCCCCAGTTTGCTGCTTCCTCTGGACAATTTATATGCCTTTTCCTTGGATATAACACTATCCTTGACTTCTCTCGTCAGCCACGGTTGAGTCGCCTTTTCGCCAGACAGGGATGAACAATTTTTGGAGTTCATCCATGCGGCTTTTAAATCTTTGCCATTGCATCTCCACCATCAACCCTTTAAGTATCTCGACTAAGTGGGACCCATTGGGTCCCAGTCACACGGGAGGCCTGATCCCCCAACGTAACCCATTCCCCAATGCAATATTCCACCACTCACCCATGCCCACTAACTGCGCAGGCGCGGCTCATTTCCTCTCATTCCCGAGCACTCCGTCCCCCTCCTCTTCATGTGTGGGAGAGGAGGAGAGGAGGGGAGGGTGTATGTGTGTGGGGGTGGAGGAGTAGGACGGAGGTTGTGGAGGGGGGATGTGGCAGGAGGGTTGTGGGGGAGGGGAGAGAGCTCGGAGGAAAGACGGGGGAAGAGCCATGGGGGAGAGGGGAGTATCACAGGGAAGGAGGGCAGGAGCCAGAGAGGGGGACCACAGGGGTAGGGGCTGGATCTGGTGATGAGATGCGGAATCACAGCGGGCGCTGGTCATTCTCCTCCGGCAGGATCAGAGTATCCGCTTTCCGTTTGGCGACATCGACGACATCTCCAACTCCGGGCTGGGCTGTGCTGACTCCGGGCTGGCTGACTCTGAGCTGCGCTGACTACGGGCTGGGCTGGGCTGACTACGGGCTGGGCTGACTCCGGGCTGGGCTAACTCCGGTCTGGGCTGGGCAGATTCGGGCTGACTGGGCTGTGCTGGGCTGGGCTGGGCTGACTCCAGGCTGACATCGGGCTGGGCTGGGCTGACTCCGGGCTGGGCTGGGCTGATTCCAGGCTGACTCTGGGCTGGGATGAGCTGACTCCGGGCTGGGCTGGGATGACTGACTCTGGGCTGGGCTGGGCTGGGCTGGGCTGACTCCGGGCTGGGCTGGGTTGAGCTGACTCTGCGCTGGGCTGACTCCGGTCCCTCCAAAAATTGTGTCGAGCTGGGGACCTCCGCTGGCCATCCTCAGCTCAGTAAAGACACGATGGCGCAGGAAGGGGCGGACCGTCCCGGGGAGTGACAGGAGAAGATACCAATCTGTGCGGCGCTGACTGGCAGGAGAAGAGATCGACCTGCACACATGCAGTTTTTAAGATTTTTAAACCTCGCTAACTTTTACAACATTCAACCGATCGGAACGAAACTTGGCGCACTCGCAGCACAGGAAACGGCGAGTGAGCTGCCGAAAAGTCGTAGTGCTATTGTGTACCATTTTTGCACAAATACAAAGACTGCACAAACCGGAAGATAGCAAGATAATTTTAGTTATGTATAGAAAAAATAGTAAGATTAAATGAAAACTTACCAGTTTGAAGTTTGATCTTTATTTTATGAGGAGTTACGATGAGCGATTACGTGAAGAAGGCTGACAGTCCGCATGCTCGTCAATCTTCCAATCAGCAGTGTGAAATCACAGATAAGAGAAGTTGACCTGAAGATCGTAAGATTTGGAGAACTAGAACTACCAGATGACATTTATAATATGAGGGTTGAGAGCGGTTGGCACATAATCGGTCATCGTAACTCATAAAATAAAGATCAAACTTCAAACTGGTAAGTTCTTGATTAATCTTACTATTTTACTTCGGAGTCACGTGAGTGACTACGTGAAGATTTCAAAGCTCTGTGATTTCACGCCGGATACGAGTCCAAGCGTCACACGCTGAATGGATTGACCATGGATGAGTGAAAAAGATTAATGCATTCAGACATAACATAGTTATGTAACAATACTGATGCTTTAATCATGAAAATAAAATAATAGTAACCCCTCCCATCCTGGGGTAAACTATAGAACAGAATCTAAAATGGTACGGCAATTGGTTTGTTGTAAAACCTGTGGAACATCCGTCCATTGGCCCATCCTGCTGCCGCTAGGATGTTGTCGAGAGGGACGTCCATTGCCCTCGCTGCTTACGTAGATGCAGCCCTGGTGGAGTGTGATTTATAAGTGTCAGTATTCACTCCTGCACTCACCAGAATATTTTTTAACCATCTGGAAATGGTTTGTACTAATACCTTGTGGAAAGATTTCTTATAACTGATCAGAACAGATAACTCAGAGCCTCTGAGGCTCTTGGTAACCTTAATGTATTGGTGAATATGTGATGCTACACACAACCGTGGATCCTCGGAGTATGACAGGAACTCTAGCTTGAGCCCTGTCACCCCCGGTCTGCTCTGTTTGATCAAATCATATATGATGAAGGTTATTTTATTTACATTAGTAATCATGTTGTCCAGTCGTAGATTGTGCAATGTCTGGAACCGTTGTGCTGTGACCAGCGCCATTAGCATGACCACCTTGAAGGTGAGTTTTGTTAAAGGCAGGGAGGAAGCTGGCGCCCACTGGCGAAGCAGTGTAAGCACCACGCTCACATCCTAAATTTCCGTGTACCGGGGCCTGGGTGGCATAGAATTAAAAATGCCCTTCATGAACCTAGTTATTAAGGGGTGAGTCCCTACCGATTGGTGCCCCGATCCCAGCACTAAATAAGAGGATAACACGCTTCTGGCACTATTAATGGCACTGTAGCTTAATTTTTGGTCGTAGAATAGGGTAGATAGAAACTCCAGGACATCTGTGATGCGTGCGGTATCATACGTGATGTTTGAGATAGAACAGAACATCTCCCACTTCTTGATGTGAGAGACATACTGTTTTTGAGTACTGTCCCTCCAGGCCACTGTTATCAGATCCACTGTTCGTTCTGACAATCCGAGTCCCAGGTATGGTCTCCTCAGAATCTGCAAACCAATAAATTGAATCGGTCATGTAGTGGATGGTTACTCCCCATTACTGCGTGAACCAGCAGTTCCCTGCTATTGGGGACAGCCATAAAAGGCTGTGTTATCATTCCCAGGACTTGTGGGAACCAAGACTGTGTAGGCCAGTCAGGCACTACCAAAATGCCTGTGGCGTTGTCTTGCTTGGTTTTTGCCAAGCATCGGCTGATGAGGCAAAATAGGGGAAAAGCATACAAAAACATTCCTCCCCAATGTAGTGAAAACACATCTACTGTCACTGCCCCGGGTCTGGTTCCTATGACACATATTTGTGTAACTGGTGATTTAGTCTGGATGCAAACAAATCAATATCCGGGATGCCATACAAGGCGACAATGTCGTTAAACACTTCACGATTCAACATCCATTCTGTGTTGTCATTGAATTTCCGTGATCTTGTGTCCGCCACCATGTTGTATCTACCTGGTAGGTAGATAGCTGAGACCCAAATGTTCCCGCAATACACCAGTGCCAGATATGTTTTGCCAATTTATCACAAGATACAGACTCAAGATACACAAGATACAGACACAAGATACACCACTGCTGTTGTGTTGTCAATCTGAAGTTGGACATGCACATGTTGCATAGTGCTGCAATAAGCCTTGAGCCCATAGAATGCTCCCAACAACTCTAAGTAGTTGATACCATGTTGCTGAAGAATTAATGACTCCAGCACATTCCATCTACCACCGCAGCTAGAAATGGTATCCGTTGCTCCCCATCATAGGGCACTTGCATTGGTTTGTAAGATAACCGATGGTGTATCAAGTAAAATTTTACTGGAGCTATGATGAATATTTGTTACCCACCAATGTAATTCAGCAATACCCTCTGCTGGCAATCACATGGGCCTACCGAATTGGCCTGCGTGGGATTTGAGCGCCTGTTCCTTGGCACGTTATAAATTTTGATAGTGCAAAGGCCTGAAAAGCACAGCTGGAAAGGCAGCCACAAGTTTGCCAATTACACTTGCTACTTGTCTAATTGAAGGCTGCTGTTTAACAATTAGATTGTTACAGGCTTCTATTAACTCTAATTGCTTGCCCCAAGGCAGTCACAGACATGTGAATTGAGTTAATCGTAAACCCCAGGTAATCAATTACCCTGGTAGGTGTCAATTTGGACTTAACTGGATGGATGCGAAACCCCAATCTCTCAAAAATGAGTTTGGTGGCTGAAACAGATGATTCAGCTAATTGTTTGGTGTCCCCAATGATTAGAATGTCATCCAAAAATGCCATGACTATGTGATTGTGAGCTCGTAGTAGCCCCAGAACTGGTTTTAGTTGTTTAGTAAATAGTCTGGGAGCTGAAGTCAGCCCATTAGGCAAATCTTTGAATAGCGACAACTGACCCATCCAGTTAAATTTCAAATATCTCCTGTGCTCCCTATGAATGGGTACCGAGTAGTATGCATCTTTAAGGTCAATGCATGCCATATAACCCCCTTTAGAAACCAGTTGTATGGCAGTACCAAAGTTATCCATTTTGAAATGTTTATACTGCACAAAGGTATTGAGTTCAGTTAAGTCTAGGATGATACGACATCTTCCATCCCTTTTCCGCTTGGTGAATATGTTAGATACAAATTGGTGAGGTTCCTGAGGCGGCCTCTCAATGACCTCTTTTTTGTATAATGTTTGGATTTCAGCTTGTACATCCGGACTTTCCTGTGGTGAAAACACATATGTGTGGTTTGGTGAATGTTGTGTGCATGTTAGTGAGTCAAGAAGGAACTCAATTTTGAAGCCTTGAATACTGTGCAGTATAAACGGATCTGCTGTCATCCAACTCCATTCTTTCAAGGAATGTTGCAATCTTCCCCCAACGTGACTGAGTCATGTGTAATGTGTTCCACAAGGAACTAGATTCACCAAAGAATCTAATCTAATCTAATCTAATCTATCCTACCTCAGATGTTACTGGTGGTACGGTGCTGGTTTTCATCCTCAAAACTTGGGGAGTAGAGCTAATGGCGGGTGCCCTCCAGGCATCCTTGCCGTGGGCCAGCTTGGGCCTACCCCTAAAAAAGCCCTTGGTGCCTCAAGTTCGAGTCTCCCTCCAGTTCCGGAGCCCCTAGGCAGGTATCGCCTGGTGCTGAAGGGGGCATAGGGTTGTACCTGGTATGATGAGCCCCTGGGTGTAGTGTGGACTCTGCTCATGAGGCGGATGGTCTGAGCCTCATCGTCCAGCTCCCGGATCTGCTTCGGCAGATCTTCCCCGAATCGGTAGTTGGCTGGCTGGACGTTGCTGGCCTTGCACAGCACAGCAAATTTGGGATTTAATGCCGACCGGATTGTGTTTTTGCGCAGGCAATTAATTTCAAAGTGGGCATTACACATCAATGCCATTGCGTCCTGCTGTTTATCAGTCAGCAGCACCCCATCTACAGATCTAGCAAAGGCCGTGATACCTGAGACCAGCAACTTTAAAAATTTCTGGAGCTTTATTTCCTGGGCTCTGACCCCAGATGGAATGGTTTATGGCCGGCACATTTAGGGAGGCACAGTTGGCAGGATTATAGTACCTGTTGGTGGTCTCCTCCATTGCCAGATCTTTGGGCTGGTGAGTGGCCAAATAATTGATTGTAGTGGCCAGGTCTTCATCCAGGGGTGCTCCTGATGGCGATGGTATAGCAAATTTGAATGCCAGTAGTGGCACTTTAGACCCATTCCCCCGAGAGTGCTCACCTGCTGTACCTCCAAACTCTGAGTCAACTTGATACTGACCCCGTGTACTCCCCCCTTCAGAGAGGGAGACACTTCGCAGCCCTGTAAAAGGTGCCGCTGGCGCGGGCTCCCATGGAGACCCGTGGTGATATATTGCTCCCTCCTTTGGAGCATATCATTCTGGAGCCACCTCTCCATAAGGTGCTCCATATGGGTAAGTCATCCGTGGACGCTACCCAATGAAGGAGGGGAACCCTCCTTACCCGACTCATCTGAGTCCACTGGCCTCGCAGACTTCTGTGTGGCCTTCTGCCCCTGCGGGACTGCCACGGGGCTTACTTCTGGCACCAAGTCTGCTGTCGCTGGCTCCACCGCCAGAGACATGGAAGGCAATATGGACAGTCGCCCGCCACCCGCACTGCCGCGGTGTTCGGTAGCCGGCTTCCCCGCAGACCGCCTCTTCATCTTCGACATAGTAAGGTTCAAACTTGCTGGAAACACAAGAATTATAGAACCCGCCAAAACGACCTCAGAGTAGTTTTAAAACACTTACCTGAGGTTTTAAACTTACCGCTTGAAGGAGCAATGCGCCTGCCAGTCAGTCGTTGGCGCATGCTTCAGACCTAATGACGTGCATGCGGACTGACGGCCTTCTTCACGTAGTCACTCACGTGACTCCGAAGTAAAACAGAAATATATAGAAATATATATGTAAATATAAATATAAATAGAATAGAATAGAAGATAGAATATAGTTAAAGATAGATAGATTTTTGCCAGTCTATCCTAGCAATTCCCGTCTAATATGACCAAAGTCTCCCTTCTTTAAGTTCAGGACCCTATTCTCTGAATTAACTGTCACTCTGCATCCTAATGCAGAATTCCACCATTTATGGTCACCGTTGCCCAAGAGGCTTTGCACAACAAGATCGCTAACTAATCCTTCCTCATTACACAATACCCAGTCTAGGATGGCCTGCCCTCCAATCAGTTCTTCTACATATTGGCTTAAAATACTATCCCATGTACATTCCAGGAAATCCTCCTCCTCAGCGCTGCTACTAATTTGGTTGGCTCAATCTATATGTAGATTAAAGTGACCCAAGATAACCGCTGTATCTTTGCTACACGCATCCCTAATTTCCTGTTTGATGCTATTCCCAACCTCCCTACTGCTGTTTGGTGGTCTGTATACAACTCCAACAAGTGTTTTCTGCCCTTGGCTATTTCACAGTTCTACCCATACCCATTCAACAGCATCCAAGCTAATATCTCTGCTTGCTATTGCATTACTCTCCTCTTTAACCAGCAATGCCACCCCACCTCCTCTTCCTTTCTGTCTATCCTTCCTGAATATTGAATACACCTGCATATTGAGCTCCCAGCCTTGGTCACCCTGGAGCCATGTCTCCGTAATTCCAACTATATCATATTCCTTAACTACTAACTGCGCATTCAATTAATCCACCTTATTTCGAATGATCCTCGCATTAAGGCACAAAGCTTTCAGGTTTGTTTTTCTTATTTCCCTTCTACCTTTTGCTTCTGTTCTCCATTTATGGCCCTCTGTCTACTTGCAATGGTTCCATCCCACTGCCCTGTTAGTTTAAATGTGGCTTTTCTTACAATCTCTTTCCCGTTAACTGCACACATACCCTTCCACATTGTTGACCACACCCCCACTGCACAGTTTAAACCCACCCACGTAGCACTAGCAGAATGCCAGAATGTTGGTCCCCTTCCATTTAAGGTGTAACCCATCCCGTTTGTGCAGGTCACCCCTGCCCCAGAAGAGATTCCAGTGATCTAGAAATCTAAATCCCTGCCCCCTGCACCAACTCCTCAGCCACACATTCAGATCACCTATCTCCCTGTTCCTGTCCTCAATGGCACGAGGTTCTGGAAGCAACCCAGGGATAACCACCTTAAAGTCCTGCTTTTCAGTCTCCTACCTAGTTCTCTATACTCACGTTGCAGAACTTCCTTCCTCTTCTTACCCACGTCATTTGTGCCTACATGCACAGCTGCTTCCGGCTCACCTTCCCTCTTCAGGATGTTCTGAAGTCGGTCTGAGATGTCTTGGACCCTGGCACCAGGGAGGTAACACACCATCCTCGAGTCTCACCTGTCACCACACATTCTCCTGGCTGCCCCTTTGACAAAGGAGTCGCCCACCACTATAACTCTGCCTGACATTGGTCTCACTGGTTGTGCCTCAGCGCCAGGATTCGAGTCACAGACCTGTCCGCCGCTCAACCTTGAAGCCTCGTCTTCCCCGACAGGTCCCAAGAGGGTGTACCTGTTTTCAAGGGGTACTTCCACCGAGGTCTCTTGCATTAGTTTCATATCCTTCCTTTCATCTCTAACTGTCGCACCTCCTGTACACTCAGAGTGACGACCTGACTGTAAGTTCTGTCCAGGAAGCTTTTGTCTTTTTGAATGGACCGCAGGTCATCCAGCAGCTGCTTCAATTCCCTAACTCAGTTCTTGAGGAGCCGCATCTGGACACAGTTGCCACAGGTGTAGTGGTCAGTGACACCAGCAGTGCCCCTACTTCCCACATCCTGCAACAAACGCACTGCAGTAACATTCCTGTTTATAATTTAATATTTAAATTAAATCCACAACTGATTAAATGTAGCCTCCTAGCCTCAGCCTCCTTACCGAGGACTCTTGAGCCAATCACACTTTACCTCTCCAAGGCCGTTCCTAACAGGCCTCTCTGCTACATCTGAACTTAATGTTATCTAATCAAGTTGACTTACCACTCGACTAATTAGGATGTCTCTGCCAATCCACTCACTCGCTGGTCTGGCTGCTGCTCCTCTGCGACCTTCAAGCGGGAGAGTCTAGGACTAGAGGTCACAGCCTCAGAATTAATGGACGTTCTTTTTGGAAGAAGTTGAGGAGGAATTTCTTTAGTCAGAGGGTGGTGAATCTGAGAAATTTGTTACGCAGAAGGCTCTGGAGGCAAAGTCAGTGGACATATTTAAGGCAGAGATAGATAGATTTATGATTAGTATGGGTGTCCGAGATTGATGAGTCGAATGGCCTAATTCTACTCCTATCACTTATGATCTTATGATCTTATGAATAATGATCACATCACTAAGTAGCCTACATTTCTTTCAAAATGAAATTCTGTACATAAATGATCACCCCTAACAATTTCTTTTTTCAATATAAAATTTAAAATATCTTGCTAGTTATTTCTCATTTTACCTTTGCTTGCAACTTCATGCTTGTAGCTTCTGCTGCAGAAAATTGCATTGTAATTTTTAGAATAGCAGGCACAACAAATGGAACATAGCTTATAACATGTCAAATGTCATGGTCAATAAAAGATTCATTGCTCCTTTGGTGCATTGCAATGGTACATTGCCTCATCTTCCCATTTGTCACCTGTAACTGAGTTTATCTGAGACAAGAGCAAAAAATAAAATCATTCTGTGTTTAAAATTCAGAAGAAAAGAAATAGCTTACATTTTTATAGCTTCACTCATGCCCTCGTAATGTTTCAGCATGCTTTATAACCAGTAAGTAGATTGTCTTGTAGGCCAGGTATGCAAATAATTTATGCAAAGCAACATCCAACTAACACCTTGAAATCATCGACCTCGCTAACTGGACACTGCACAGGACTTTGCGGCCACTTCTGTAGAGTGACAAATTTCACACATGATGAGCTATCTTTTTTTTTCATGTGTGAATGAGATAATGACATGAGCAAGAAGGACATTGGAAAGGAAATACACCTAAAGGTTCTTAGGCATATCAAAAACAAGGAGATTTAGCGCCATATGTTTGTCAGCTTGCAATCAGACCTTAATGATCTTTAAAAAATTAAGGTAGAGAAAAATCCTAGAGAAACTCAGCGGGCGAGGCAGCATCTATGAAGCGAAGGGGTAGGCGATGTTTCGGGTCGAGACCCTGTTAAAAGATTAAGACACAGTTTAAGGGTGTACCACCAGGGGTGCCGAACGATTGGCAGCTTCGCCAACTGTCCGTCTGTTTTTTTGTCTTTTTAAAATCTTTAGTGTGTTTTAAAAGTTTGTGTAAATGTTCTCCGGTTTGTTTTATGTGGGGGGGGAGGTGGTGGGGGTCGGGGGAAACCTTTTTTCAGTCTCTTACCTTGCAGGAGATGCGATTATTTTCCGGATCGTATCTCTGGTCGCTCTGTGCCTAACATCGATGGAGCTGGAGGCCTTCTTGGACTGACTTTGAGCCCCACCAGAGGGTGTGGACTTAACATTGGAGCCAAACCCTTGCCTGGGATCGATCCAACCGTGGCCTGATGACTTAACCATCGAGAGCTCGCAGTCTCGGGAGAGGCTGAGTCGGGAGCTCCAATGACACAGAGGCTCGACCAACACCGACACGGGGTTTGATCGCCCAGCATGGGGGAGTTGACATACCCCGATACAGGAGCTGATTGCTCCGACGCGGAGGGTCCAAACGGCGCCGGTGACAGGAGTCAAGATCGTCCCGTCAATGGGGGGCTTGAGGCCCCCAACAATGGGAGAACAAAGCAGGGAAGAGATTGAACTGTTTTTTTGCCTTCCACCACAGTGAGGAATGTGGAGGAGTCACTGTGGTGGATGTTTATGTTAAAATGTATTTTGCATGTTCCGCTGCTTTTTATTTGTATGATTGACTTGGCAAATGAAATTCCTCGTATGTTGCTAATATGTGATTGTGATTGTGATTGTGATATAGATTTTTTCCTTGTAGGTGAAAGATTGGAGGAATTGAAAGGTCACTGAATAAGGTCGTCTCGTTCAAGCAATAAATCTCTACATTTCTGAAGCATTGGAGTAAGACACAGAACAAAGGAAGCTCTAATGAATGTACCTGAATGGTTGTACCCATGCCTTTGCTCAACATTAAGTATTTCAGCTGATGTAGTGGAGAGGAACATTTCCACTTACATCTTAAATTTGCAATGGAAAACCAAGACTGTATAGTTGGACAAAAGCAAGTGTGCAAATGATGATGACATTATAGGAAAGGAAATAAAGAGATGTTGAGATTATGAGCGACAGATTAGGATTGAGGACAGGAAAAGAACACAAGAAGTGAAGGCAACAGCAGGCCATTCAGTCTTTCATGTCTGGACAAGTATTTAGTAAGATTATCTTTTACCACAGTGTTGCTTTCCTCTGCTAATCCTTTATGCCTTGATTCTTAATAATTAAAAATCTATCTGTCTCTTTCTTGAATATATTCAGTGACTGTAGCTCCTCTGCTGCCTTTTTCTTCTTGCAACTCTGTCCAGAATGGCTGACCTCTTTCTCTGAGACTGTGACCCCTTGACTTGACAGCCCAGTCAGGGAAGCATTCATTTTGGATCATAGAAACATACAAACATGAAAAATAGGTGCAGGAGTAGGCCATTCGGCCATTCGGCCCTTCGAGACTACACCACCATTTAATATGATCATGGCTGATCATCCAAAATCAGTATCCCGTTCCGGCTTTTTCCCCCGTATCCCTTGATTCTCTTAGTCCTAAGAGGTAAATCTAATTCTCTCTTCAAAACATCCAGTGAATTGGCCTCCACTGCCTTCTGTGGCAGAGAATTCCGGGTGAAAACGTTTTTCCACAACTCACTCCTAAATGGCCTACCCCTTATTCTTAAACTGTGATCCCTGGTTCTGGACTCCCCCAACATCGAGAACATTTTTCCTGCATCTACCCTGTATAAACCTCTAAGAATTTTATATTTCCATAAGATCCCCTCTCATCTTTCTAAATTCCAGTGAACATAAGCTCAGTCGACCCATTCTTTAATCATACGTCAGTCCCGCCACCCTGGGAATTAACCTGGTGAACCTCCGCTGCACTCACTCAATAGCAATAATGTCTTTCCTCAAATTAGGAGACAAAAATTGCACACAATACTCTAGGTGCAGTCTCACCAGGGCCCTGTACAACTGCAGTAGGACCTCCTTGCTCCTAAACTCAAATATTCTCACAATGAAAACTAACATGCCATTGGCTTTCTTCACTGCCTGATGTACCTGCATGCTTACTTTCAGTGACTGATGTACAAGTACACCCTGGTCTCGTTGCACCTCCCCTTCTCCTAATCTGACACCATTCAGATAATAATCTGCCTTCCTGGTCTTGCCACTGAAGTGGATAACCTCACATTTATCCACATTATACTGCATCTGCCATGCTTCTGCCTACTTACCCAACCTATCCAATTCACCCTATAGCCTCATAGCAGCATCCTCACAGTTCACACTGCCACTCAGCTTTGTTTCAACCCCAAACTTAGATATGTTACATTTAATTCCTTCATCTAAATCTTTAATATATATTGTAAACAACTGGGGTCCCAGCACCGAGCCTTGCGGCATCCCACTAGTCACCGCCTCCCATTCTGAAAAGAACCCTTTCAACCCTGTATCAACCCTTTCAAGCTCAACTTTCAATCTGATCCTGCTGTTTACATATCCCTTTGCTACATTTTTTAATGATTTACTGAGTTATCTGAAGCTCAGCCTTTCCATTATTACTTGGGAAATCTATGTACATCATCGACCAATATTGCCTGAGGTTTCTTAGCTCCATCGAAACAAAACAATATTGCTTCTTGTTTTTCTGCTTTTAGATGTTTCCTTGCCAATAGACAATAGACAATAGGTGCACGAGTAGGCCATTCGGCCCTTCGAGCCAGCACCGCCATTCAATGTGATCATCTCCAATCAGTACCCCGTTCCTGCCTTCTCCCCAAATCCCCTGACTCTTTTTAAGAGCCCTGAATAGCTCTCTCTTGAAAGCATCCAGAGAACCTGCCTCCACTGCCCTCTGAGGCAGAGAATTCCACAGACTCACCACTCTCTTTGAGAAAAAGTGTTTTCTCATCTCCGTTTTAAATGGCTTACTCCTTATTCTTAAATTGTGGCCCCTAGTTCTGGACTCATCCAACATCAGGAACATGTTTCCTGCCTCTAGCGTGTCCAAACCCTTAACAATCTTATATGTTTCAATGAGATTCCCTCTCATCCTTCTAAACTCCAGAGTGTACAAGCCCAGCTGCTCCATTCTCTCAGCATATGACAGTCCCGTCATCCCGGGAATTAATCTTGTAAACCTACGCTGCACTCCCTCAATAGCAAGAATGTCCTTCCTCAAATTAGGGGACCAAAACTGCACACAATGCTCCAGGTGTGGTCTCACTAGGGCTCTGTGCAACAGCAGAAGGACCTCTTTGCTCCTATATTCGATTCCTCTTGTTATAAAGGCCAACATTGCCATTCGCTTTCCTCACTCCCTAGTGTACTTGCATGCTTACTTTCATAGACTGATGTACAAGGACCCCCAGATCCCGTTGTACTTCCCCTTTTCCCAACTTGACGCCATTTAGATAGTAATCTGCCTTCCTGTTTTTGCTACCAAAGTGGATAACCTCACATTTATCCGCATTAAACTTCATGTGCCATGCATCTGCCCACTCCCCCATCTGTCCAAGTCACCCTGCATTCTCATAGCATCCTCCTCATAGTTCACACTGCCACCCAGCTTTGTGTCATCTGCAAATTTGCAAATGTTACTTTGAATCCCTTCATCCAAATCATTGATGTATATTGTAAATAGCTGTCAATTCCTTTATATAATTTTTTAATGTCCAGGCTAATCTGATTCCTTTTCATTTTTGCCCTTCTCTTCTTAAAGTTATGTATAATGGAATCATTAATTTAGGGCAGCACAGTGGTGCAGTGGTAGAGTTTCTGCCTTACAGTGTTTACAGTGGTGGAGACTCGGGTTCGGTCCCGACTACGTGTGCTGTCTGAATGGAGTTTAACGTCTCCCTGTGCCCACGTGGGTTTTTCCGAGATCTTTGGTTTCCTCCCACAATCCAAGGATGTTCTGGTTTGTAGGTTAATTAGCTTGATATAAGTGTAAATTGTCCCTAGTGTGTGTAGGATAGTGTTAATGTGCGTGGATCGCTGGTCGGTGCAGACTCGGTGGGCCGAAGGGCCTGTTTCCATGCTGTATCTCTAAACTAAAACCAAACTAAACTAAACTCAACTAAATTCCCATCTTTGCCAACCATGTCTCTGTCCTGGCCTTTAGCTTACACTAATTTATTTCTATTTGAGACGTTAATATACCGACCTCATTATGAATGTTGAATGCACGTCTTATTCAATTTTGTCTTTGTTCTTAATCTCTATTGATCTTTGTTTATTCTGTTCTTTCCTGAAAGGCTCTAATCTTCATTACCCATTCTGCTGTCCAATGTAAATGTTCTTTTAAGTCATGTAATTTAAGTCCTGTAATTTTTTTTGCATCAGATTCATAACCCCATCCGAAATTATTTAGTTTAAAGCCTTATGTCCAAAGGTATATCAAAAGTTAACTGTTGAAATTAATAAGAGGAATAGGTTTTAATATTATGAAAAGTTATAGTCTAGATTCAATTATATAGATTTGAAGAGCAAAATCATACAAACACAAATTTCAGTTGGAATTATTAATAATCACAGAGATATAGAATCTAGTTCTCTTATGAAGATGTGGTTCAGACATGGAGTGGCTGGAAATCAAATATTTTGGTAATAATATTTAAAGTATGATAAGGCTGAGAGAAAGGTTTCAGAATAATTGATGGAGTGAGGGAGGGATTACATCACAGCAGAGGTGAAAAAGGCAGAAAACAGGATTGCATAAAAGGCTATTAATTAATCTCAAAGCTCTGAGGATTCAAGATAAATCCTTAAAACGCATAAGATATTAGCTGAACTGTATGAAGCAATGATTAATTGTTGCAGAATTAAGTCTGCAAGGGATTGTTAAGTATTCTAGGCATTAGAACCACAAATATTTATACCCTATAATAATACGTGGATTCAAACTCAAAACAATCTAACCAAATTGTCGGGGATATCAAAATATGTAGAGCAGTAAAGGGAACAGAAATACAGATTGTGCTGCGTTATATATGTAAGTGGGTAAAATTATGATGTGAAATTTATTATAAAAATGTGTAAATAGAATGGTGAAAGATGGCAATGGACACCCTTCACAAATTATATTGATGCAGCAGAGGATGAAATGGGTGCAGATCTATGATACGTGCTGGACTCATATTTAGTTAGCTCTAACCGCAGAAGATCACCAAAGCCAATGAAATGCTAAACCACAGCACTACAAAGTAGTGCGTAAGAAGGAACTGCAGAAACTGGTTTTAACCGAAGATAGAAAGCTGGAGTAACACAGCGGGACAGGCAGCAACTCTGGAGAGAAGGAATCAGTGACATTTTGGGATTCCTACGGATGCTCTGGTTCCCTCCCACACTCCAAAGATGTACAGATTTGTAGGTTAATTGGCTTTTTGTAAATTCTTCCTAGTGTGTAGGATAGAACTAGTATATAGTTGTTGGTTGGCGTGGACTTGGTGGGCCGAAGGCCTGTTTTCACACTGTATCTCCAAACTAAACTCTAAACTCTAAACTCTGAGCAGGATCTTTTCTTCAGAGAAGTTAAAAAATGTAAACAAAAACTTAATTGTTGCTGTTTCACACTTGATGCTTTTCGAGCATATAGATTTCTTTATAGTCATTTTGGTTATGCCAATGTCAAACAAAGTTCAAAATAGTTGCATTTGAATGCTGAATTTAATTTAAATTATTATGGTGTCTTTCGGAATTAAAAAGTGCAGGATATTGCATTGAGTGATCTCTTTGTATCTGTTTAGAAGTGAATCGGACAAAGAAGGCTGGTGAAAGCCGTGCGATATTTGTCTGATGTCACATTGTGGGCAATGTCATTTGCATCAGAGGGGCTGTATTTAAGGCTATGTTTATTAAGTTTGATACAATTATTTGGGAATGCTTTAAGGCCACAGTCTCAGCTTCACTAAGTTACACTGAAGTTGAATGTCAATCAATGAATATCCTGCTAATGAGCATGGTAAGACACCACATCCTTGAACTTGTCTGTAATTGAATTTTCTTGAGCTGCAAGAAGGAAGATATTGAATGTTGGTGAACCCATTGTTCATAAGTGGATCAAGCAGCTTATCATTATATTAGAGAAAAATATATTAAGCGTTCTTCTGTGGGAAAGTGGCAGGGCAAAGAAAAGGTGAAGCAATGTGAAATGTCATATTTGTCATGTGTAGCCATTCACCACCATATCCACTGTTATTTGCATTGCTGGGAGCAGGATGGTCTAGATGTGGCATCAATGTATACATAAAGTTGCAACCTAGATCTGATGCAGAGTCCCGTCGACCAGCAGATAACCTGTGAGGCTACACCATGAATCTTAAACTAATAATTGAAAAGAGCACACCAATATTGCGATGGGAAAACATAAAAGGCAGATCAACAACAAAACAAAGATACCAAGCAATTGTAAACACTCAATGGTTTTAGAAGTCAGAAAAAAGAGTAATTGAAATGAGAGAATAATTCAGTTCCATGAGATTACCATTGTTCTGACGCTCCAGAACAGCACAGCATCTAAGCAAGGGCAGGGAATCTTTACAAGTAGAGGAGGAATTAGTAAAAGGTAAATGTCTATTGATATTTTAAAAGAACAGTAAATTTCCAATCATATCACAAGAGATAAATCAAGGTGAAAGGGTAACAACACAGAAAATCTATCAGAATTACCTGTGGTAAATATTAAAAGAGATGAGCCATATGTAAAATGGTCACACAAGGGCAATTGTAATTAAACAGAGCAATCATATAATGTAATTAATAGGCATTGACAGTAGAAACATCAACTGAAAGGTATAACCAGGGAATGTATTAGTTATTAAAGAGCACTCAATGAAAGTAAATATTTAAAATGGCATTTGAGGAAAATTAATGTTCAGAGAAGAAAAGATTGAAGTGAAATCATGGACTCAGCAGATGAACAAGAGGAAAGGTGAGAGAGAGACATTGCCTGTTTTTGGTGTGAATATCAGGCTTCCTTCTCATCTTAAATCAGCCTCCAAAAAGATAAGAAAGCATCAAATTAATTCATGTATTCAAGATTCACCCTGAGTTTTTTACCACCACGTAGTGACAATTGGGTGGATGCAGGAAAAATTCCAGCCCACACTGTCATTTCCATGAAAATCCTGCTTATGTCATTTATACTTTTGTAGAGATACTCATGCAGGAAGAAAATTTGTTCTGAAATAAAAAACAATAAATTCGACATGGTAAAATATTTGCATGGGAAACTGACTAAAACAACATTTGTTATCACTAACATAAAGAAATATTCCAGCTGATGACCAAAATCTTGTCCAATAGCTGGATTATTTGGCAAGATATAATAAAGTCTGTTTTTATTTGTGTAATTCTTCCTTGTTCTTAGTGCAGTAGGGTTGGCAGTTTGGCACTGGTATGCTCCTTCTGTGGGATGTGGGAAGGCAGGAAGATTTCCAGTGCCTGTGGGGACTACATATGCAGGAAGTGCATCCAGCTACACTTCCTGACTGATTTGAAGAAATAGGAGGTGAGGGGGTATTACTTAAAACTATGAGAATTCATAGAATTCAATGTTCATCCCATTGGGCTGTAAGTCACACAAGCCGAAAAATGAGGTGCTAATTCCTCTAGTTTGCGTGTATGTGTGCATGCCCATGTTAATTTGTAGCCCCAGTCTGGCAAAAGGGATGAAGCCAAGGATAGAATCTTCATTAGGAATGACAAGGGGTGTAAAACTGGTAAGCAAATGAGAGATCCAGCAGGTCATAGTGGATAGTGTTGATCGAAATGGTCACCTAGTCTATGCTTAGTCTTGCCAATGTAAAGGAGAACACATAAGGAGCACGGAATGCACAAGATGAAATCATATGAGGTGCATGTGAATCTCTATCTCACCTGGAGGAATTGGGTGGAGGTGATTTTCATGTGTTTTGCACTAATATCTTGTTTTTGTAGTCTTTTGCTTTTCACTGCTTTCCATAATTTCTGTAGTTTAGTTTAGAGATACAATGCGGAAACAGGCCCTTCGCCCACCGAGTCTGCACCAACCATCAATTCCTGCATACAGGCACCATGCTATACACACCAGGGATAGTTTTACCTTAAAACCAAGCCAATTAACCTACAAACCCGTTGGTTTTTGGAGAGCGAGAGGAAACCAGAGCTTCCCGGAGAAAACCCACGCAGGTCACAGGGAGAACATACAAACTCCGTACAGACAAGTGCCTGCAATCAGGATCGAACCCGGGTCTCTGGCACTGTAGGTCTGCAACTCTACCGCTGTGCCACCGCCCTAATATAATTAGTACCATGTTATTTACGATTTATGATTGGTATGTTGTCTGAATTGATGTGCGTGTGATGCTGTGGCAAGCAGGACTATCGTTGTACCTCTACCTCATGTACTTGTGCATATTACATTAAATCAACTTGTCTCGACATAAGGGCCTGTCCCACTTAGGCTGTTTTTTAGGCAACTACAGGCGACTAGGCCGTCGCCATACGGTTATCTGTATGGTCGTGAGTAGTCTCCTCAGTCGCCCAAAGTTATAGCGTCTTTCTGGTCGTCGCTGGATTTTCAACGTTAAAACAGTGGGTTTGATGCCAATGAGCGTTGCTTGACTTCTCCTGACGTAGGTGTTGTCGTAGTTGTCGCCAGGTTAAGGTAGGTTGTTGCCGGTGCTGACTTCGGTTTTTTTTGTTGTTAAAGTAACGATTCTATTTCAAATTTTACGTCGTGGGGGGGGTCCAGTCACCGTTTTTTCGGCGACCTGCTACGACTATGACAGTTGCCGGCATTAACTTAAAAATAGCTAAGTGGGGCAGGCCCTTTAGTATTGAAGGAAAGAAGATTGCCCATGATGATGACTAATAAAGTGGGAAGTTAGGGGGGTGGGTAGCAGAATACGAATTGGTGTCATCAGCATTATAGTGGAAATAAGGTCAGAGTGCAGTTTGTTTGGTTGCCCTTTCATTGAGTTCAGAGAAGGAAGGCACAGTGGAGATAAGAACAAGACTTAAAGAATGTTCAAGACAAATATTTTTATTTTTTATTTCTCCTGTTTACAATCTTCCACTCTCTCAGTTCTTTTTTTCTGGAACATACTCTTAATTTGATGTATTTAATGCTAAAGTAAGCTTTGCATCTTGAAGTGTATATGGAGTACATGTTACAAAATATAGACGATGCTTTGTAACTTCATAGAATCATAGAGAATCATAGAAAAATAGATGCAGGAGTAGGCCATTCGTCCCTTCAAGCCTGCACCGCCATTCAATATGATCATGGCTGATCATCAAACTCAGTATCCTGTACCTGCCTTCTCTCCATACCCCCTGATCCCTTTAGCCACAAGGGCCACATCTAACTCCCTCTTAAATATAGCCAATGAACTGGCCTCAACTACCTTCTGTGGCAGAGAATTCACTAGACTCACCACTCTCTGTGTGAAAAAAGATCTTCTCATCTCGGTCCTAAAAGACTTCCCCTTATCTTTAAACTGTGACCCCTTGTTCTGGAGTTCCCCAACATCGGAACAATCTTCCTGCATCTAGCCTGTCCAACCCCTTAACAATTTTGTAAGCCTCTATAAGATCCCCCCTCAATCTCCTAAATTCCAGCGAGTACAAGCCGCGTCTATCCAATCTTTCTTCATATGGAAGTCCTGCCATCCCAGGAATCAGTCTGGTGAACCTTCTCTGTACTCCCTCTATGGCAAGAATGTCTTTCCTCAGATTAGGAGACAAAACTGTATGCAATACTCCAGGTGTGGCCTCACCAAGACCCTGTAAAACTGCAGTAGAACTCCCTGCTCTTGTTCTCAAATCCTTTTGCTATGAATGCCAACATACCATTCGCTTTCTTCACAGCCTGCTGCACCTGGATGCCTACTTTCAATGACCGGTGTACTATGACACCCAGGTCTCGTTGCATCTCCCCTTTTTCTAATCGGCCACCATTCCGATAATAATCTACCCTCCTGTTTTTGACGCCAAAGTGGATAAACCTCACATTTATCCACATTATACTGCATCTGCCCATGCATTTGCTCACTCACCCAACCTATCCAAGTCACCTTGCAGCCCCTAGCATCCTCCTCACAGCTAACACTGACCCATGCTTCGTGTCATCCGCAAACTTGGAGATGTTGCATTCAATTTCCTCATCCAGATCATTAATATATATTGTAAATAGCTGGGGTCCCAGCACTGAGCCTTGCGGTACCCCACTAGTCACTGCCTGCCATTCTTAAAATGATCCATTTACTCCTACTCTTTGCTTCCTCTCTGCCAGCCAGTTCTCTATCCACATCAATACTGAATCCCCAATACTGTGTGCTTTAAGTTTGTATGCTAATCTCTTATGTGGGACCTTGTCGAAAGCCTTCTGAAAGTCCAGATATAACACATCCACAGGTTCTCCTTTATCCACTCTACTAGTTACGTCCTCAAAATATTCTATAAGATTCATCAGACATGATTTACCTTTCATAAATCCATGCTGACTTTGTCCAATGATTTCACCACTTTCCAAATGTGCTGCTATCCGATCTTTAATAACTGACTCTAGGATTTTCCCCACTACCGATGTTAGACTAATTGGTCTGTAATTCCCCGTTTTCTCTCTCCCCCCCTTTTACAAAGTGGGGTTATATTAGCTCCCCTCCAATCATCAGGAACTACTCCAGAATCTAAAGAGTTTTGAAAAATTATCACTAATGCATCCACTATTTCTGGGGCTAATTCCTTAAGTACTCTGGGATGCAGCCCATCTGGCCCTGGGGATTTATCGGCCTTTAATCCATTCAATTTACCGAACACCACTTCCCGGCTAACTGGATTTCACTCAGTTCCTCCATCTCATTTGACCCCCGGTCCCTGTTATTTCTGCAGATATTTATGTCTTCCTTTGTGAAGACAGAACCAAAGTAGTTATTCAATTGGTCTGCCATGTCCTTGTTCCCATGATCAATTCACCAGTTTCTGACTGCAAGGGACCTACATTTGTTTTAACTAACCTTTTTCTCTTCACATATCTATAACAACTTTTGCAGTCCATTTGTATGTTCCCTGCCAGTTTTTCTTTCTTAATCTATTTTCCCTTTCCTAATTAAGCACTTTGTCCTCCTCTGCTGGACTCTCCCAGTCCTCTGGTAGGCTGCTTTTTCTGGCTAATTTGTATGCTTCAACTTTAGTTTTGATACTATCTCTGATTTCCCTTGTTATCAATGGATGCACTACCTTCCCTGATGTATTCTTTTGCCAAACTGGGATGAACAATTGTTGTAGTTCATCCATGCAGTCTTTAAATGCCTTCCATTGCATATCCTCTGTCAACCCTTTAAGAATCACTTGCCAGTCTATCTTGGCCAATTCATGTCTCATACCCTCAAAGTTATCTTTCTTTAATTTCAGAACCCTTGTTTCTGAATTAACAATGTCACTCTCCATCCTAATGAAGAACTCAACCATATTATGGTCACTCTTGCCCAAGGGGCCACGCACAACAAGACTGCTAACTAACCCTTCCTCATTACTCAGTACCCAGTCTAGAATAGCACTGCTCTCTCATTGGTTCCCCTACATGTTGGTTTAGAAAACTATCCTGCATACATTCTAAGAAATCCTCTCCCTCAGCACCCCTGCCAATTTGATTCACCCAATCTATATGTAGATTGAAACTCATCCATTATAATTGTTTTACTTTTGTTGCACGCATTTCTAATTTCATGTTTGATGCCATCCCCAAACTCCACTACTACTGTTAGGGGGCCTGTACACAACTCCCACTAGCGTTTCCTGCCCCTTAGTGTTTCGCAGCTCTACCCTTATCGATTCCACATTCTCCAAGCTAATGTCCTTCCTTTCTATTGCGTTAATCTCCTCTCTAACCAAGCAACGCTACCCCACCTCCTTTTCCTTTCTGTCTATCCCTCCTGAATATTGAATATCCTTGGATGTTCAGCTTCCCAGCCTTGGTCACCCTGGAGCCATGTCTCCATGATCCCAATTATATCATAATTATTAATAGCTATCTGCACATTCAACTCATCCACCTTATTACGAATGCTCCTTGCATTGAGACGCAAAGCCTTCAAAACTTGATTCAATATTTTTCCATGTACCTAATATTCTTGCGTGTTTATTCCAATATGACCTGGTACTTTAATTTAGCATTTGCCTACCAATGAAAAACCTTTGGATTCTTCTCACACAGAAATCAGACATGGTGGAGCATCAAGAAAACAAACACAAATCAACAGGAAAGTCAGAAAAAACACTGGGGAAATGCCGGATTTAGTTATCGTTTTAGAGATATAGCATGGCATCAGGCCCTTCATCCCACTGAGTTTGCGCTGACCTACAATCACCCCACACACTAGTTCTGTCCTACACTCTAGGGACAATTTACTGAAGCCAATTACCCTACAAACCTGCATGTCTTTGGATTGTGGGAGAAAACCGGAGCACCCAGGGAAAACTCGCGGGGTCACAGAGAGAACATTACAACTCTGTAAAGACAGCCCCCGTAATCTAGATCGAACCCAGGTTTCTGCCGCTGTAAAACAGCAAATCTACCGCTGTGCCTCTGTGCTGCCCAGACATCTGGAATAAACACAGAAAAACACTAAATATACTCAGTGAGTTGGACAACATCTGTGAATAAAGAAACAGAATTAATTTGCAGGATGGTTAAACCTTCTTCAGAACTTTTGGTTGACAAACTTTTACCTGTTTCTCTCTCCGCAAATGCTGCCTGGCCAACCGAGTATTTCTATCATTTTCAGTTTTATTACTAATCGACTAGAGTTTTCTTGGATTTTGAGTTGCATTCATCAGCTATATGTAACCATTGAGTTGTAGTCTGGACAGATTGCCTTAAATGCTCTAAGTCACGATAATTGACAATCACTTCAGAGAATCTGGCAATCACAGCAAATATATCCACTCTTGCCAATCATTTAAAATATGTTGATTCAGCTGGGAAAGACTCGTTTAGAAATTGTAGCTGTCAGGTTAGATTTATCTGCACAGACTTCCAATTTTACACTTTTTCTTTCCTGTCTAACAATATTGGTATAATGGAGTAATTTTCACTGATTATTCTGTTTCAATTTCAAGCTATTGCTGGCCACAAGACTTGAGGGAATAAATCCATTTTGGTTTTTTTAGTTGAGTAGATATGCATTGGAGACAATTGTCATTAGATCTGAGTCCATCCTGGCTGCAACATGCGAAGGACAATAGGTTTACCATAGGAAATTCTGGTCTATTCCCATCATTACAGTTTGTAAAACCCACCACCATTTGACACTAGTGCTATCATCTTTAAATTCCTGGAATTTAGAAGGATGAGAGGAGCTCTTAATGGAAACATATAAAATTCTTAAGGGATTGGACAGGTTAGATGCAGGAAAAATGTCCCCGGTGTTGAGGGAGAACCAGAACCAGGGGTCACAGTTTAAGAATAAACAGTAGGCCATTTAAGACTGAGATGAGGCAAAACGTTTTCACGCAGAGAGTTGTGCGAATCTGTGTAATTCTCTTGCCACAGAAGGCAAAGAAGGCCAATTCACTGGATGTTTTCAAGTGAGAGTTAGATAGAGCTCTTAGGAAATAATGGAATCAAGGGATATAGGGGAGAAAGCAGGAACGGGGTACTGATTTTGGATGATCAGCCCGTGATCATATTGAATGGCAGTGGTGGCTCAAAGGGCCGAATGGCATACTCCTGCACCTATTTTTCTATGTTTCTATGCTTCCTCGCTTTACAAGAGAAGACAATCTTGAGTTGTCCTGCGTGTTTGGACCTGACCTTATGATTAGTGTTACATAAGTGATAGATGCATTGTTCACTGAAAACCAGCTGCTTATCAGCTTCCACGAAAAGCTCCCAGTTACATCGAGAGAGGGGAGTCTAATATTATTGAGCTGCGAGAATAGCAAAAGTGTGGGGAGTGATTGATTACTAACTTAGAGCAATATTGTGCTCCACTGGGACAATGCCATCTGCTGTATCAACAGAAAAGGTCTTCACTCCCTGAACAACCAACAAAAAAAACAGAAAAACTGCAAGCACAAGTAATTTGAAGCAACAACTGAAAACTCTATTAACCTTCTGACAAAAGGTTAACACAAAAACATACAATTGTTGATTTCTCCATAGATGCTGACATGCGTAGTTATCTAAGGGAATGTGGAAAGGAGGTAAACACAGCGAACAAACGGTTGCCTTTTCTGTCTGGCACTGGATAGGCTGATCTCTGATCAACAGGAGAACAAATGCATTCACTCCAATCAGATCACTCAAATCCTGAGGCGACAGTTGTCTGAAAACCTGTAAAGTCCCTTCAGACAAATTTTCACAGGAGTTTGTAATCGCAGACACATCTTAAGAGCGTTTGAGGAAATAAAGAGCAAATACACACTCTAAGGAAGGATTGTAAAATGCATCAATTTGCACATGCGGTCAACAGTTTACCTGCAACCGGGCCAGCAAACGTTAGAGATATGGTGGTCAGCACGTTCATATCTACTGAATATCACCATTATTTTCTATTTTTATTGCATGGATGACTGGATGAATGGACTTTCTTGGGTTTAGATCTGATTTGTACTAACCCCTGTGTGGAGATTAAGTTACAGTCTGGAGAGCTTGCCTCGGATGCTCCATGCCCACCACAAGTATTACTTGACCTCATAGCAGTATCTTTAAAAATGAGCTGGTCAACAGTCATTTGATTTTCAATGCACACTTCCAAAAGAAACATGTCTTATTTCCCTTGTGCAACTCTTGACTGATTCCTCTAGCTGAGATATGAGTCATTATTAAATAGGGTTGAGGTACCAGAAGACTGGAATGTGGCAAATTTGTGCCTCTATTTAAGAAGGGCTGCAAGGAAATGCTTGGGAAATTTTGGCCAACGAGTCTAACATCTGTGTCCGAAAGTTACTAGAGAGTACTCTGAGGAATAAGATATACATCTATTTCGATAGACAAGAGCTGATTAGGGATAGTCCGCATAGTTTTTGTACATGGAGATTATGTCTCAGTAGCTAAGTGAGTATTTAGAGGGTGTAACCAAGAAGCTTTGATGAGTGTGAAGAGCTGTAGACGTTTTTCTATATGGATTTCAGCAAGCAATTTGACCGACTGGAAAGAAAATTGGCTTTATGGAAGGAAGCAGAGGGTGAGGTGGAAGGTTGTTTTCTGGAGTGGAGGCCTGAGACTAGTAGTGTGCCTCAAGCATCAGTGCTGTGCCCATTGATGTTTATGGTTTATATCAATGGTTTCAGATGAGAAATGTACATTTTGGAGATGACACTGAAGTGGGTAGTGTTGGAGATAGCAAAGATGGTTACCAAAGGCTACAGCAGGATCTTGATTTTAGGTAAGTGGGCAGCGGAATGGTCAATGGAGTTGAAATGCAGATAAGTATATGATGTTATATTTCGGGATGTCTACACCAGGGCAGCCCTTCACAGTAAATGACAGGGCATCTGGGGAGTGTTTTTAGAGCACGGGGATCTTGGAGTGCAGGTACATAGTTCTTTGAAAGTGGCATCACAGATAGATAGTTGGCCAAGGAAGCTTTCAGCACATTATTGACAAGACAGTGGGGGATGTTATGTTTACAGCTGTACAAGACCCTGGTCCGGCCACAGTTGGGGTATTGTGTAGGAAAGAACTGCAGATGCTGGAGTACGTAACTCAGCAGGATAGGCAGCATCTCTGGAAAGAAAGGAATAGGGGTATTGGGTTCAGTTTGGTGACCCTGCCTATAGGAAATATTGTTAAGCTCTCAAGAGTGCAGAGAAGATTTACAAGGATGTTGCCAGAACATGAGAGTCTGAGCTGGAGGGAGAGTTGGGGCAGGCTAGGACTGTATTTCTTTGGACTGTAGTAGGATGAGCGGTGATCTAATAGAGGTATACAAGATCATGAGAGGAATAGATAGGGTAGATGCACAGTCTTTACCCAGAGTAGGGGAATCAATAACTAGAGGGCACAGGTTTAATGGTGAGAGGAGAGGTTAATAGGAATCTGTGGGACATCTTTTTCCCACGGAGGGGTAGCGGGTATATGGAATGAACTGCTGGAAGGAGTATAGTTGAGGCAGAAACATTAATATCATTTACAAAAGCATTTGAACAGGTTCATGGATAGGAAAGGTTTAAATGAATATATGGGTTAAATGTGGGCAGCTGGGAGTGGTATAAATGGGGCACCTTAGTAGGCATGGGCAAGCTGAGCCAAAGGGCCTTTTTCTGTGCCACATGACACTCTGACTCCTTCATCAGCCTCCATTCATCCTGTGTTTTTAGGCGGGTCGACAGGTAAATAGGACTGCCTCAAAAGAGGCATTTTGGTCAGCATGGAGATGTTGGGCCAAAGGGACTGTTTCTGTGCTGTGTGACTCTATGACTCTCTGCAACCCCTTGGATCAATGTGCAATGCTCTATTTCCAGGTGAATGCATGAAAGTAAATGGATATCCGAGAAACCTTCTGGGATGTAGGGATTAAATGATTTGGAAGAAAGCATCCCAGCACCTGCTACCCTTGACCCCCTCCTCCCCAACCTACACCCTCTGATTTTGTTCAATAACCACACATGCATTCTAAAGGACTTATTACACCACTTCTACTGACTATTATTTATTCTGCTAGTTACACCATAAAGATCTCTAAGGCATTTGTCAACATAATTTTGTTTCATCACTCCATGTTCACTCTGTCCAAGCCTGCTGTTATTTTCTAAGCGCCCTGTTACCACTACTTTAATTATAGGATCCTTAATTACATGGAAAACACACAAGCATCCATTGATGTTATCGGAAACAGATTAGTGAGTGCTTCTGTCACCCTCCTGCAGTGGCACAGCCTATTGTTGTTTCCTGTTTCACCTTTCCTCTGTTTCACCAATTTCAGGCAGTCCCCCCTTTCTATAATGAGTGGAGAGAATAATGGGGAAACAGGACGTCTTGCACAACCCTGACATTAAATATGTGACATGCTTCTTCCAGAAGAAAAGTAAAAACGTTTCATTAGTTGGCCAGTTACGATTAGACGTCTCACTTCAGAGATACAGCGTGGAAATAGGCCCTTCAGCTGATCAGGTCCGTGTCGACCAACGATCACTCTCTGCACCAGCACTTTTCTACACACTAGTGCCAATTTACAATTTACAGAAGTCAGTTAACTTACAAAGCTGTATGTCGTTGGAGTGTGGGAGTAAACGGAGCACCTGGAGAAACCCAGGCGGTCATAGGGAGAATGAACAAACTCTGTACAGGCAGCGTCCATAGTCCAGGCTAGAAAATGGGTTTTTGGGCGCTGTAAGGCAGCAACTCTCCCGCTGTGCCACCGTCCCTTCCTTATTCCGTGACCTGAAATTTGGCTTGAGCATATCTTTCGAGCTGTGTTTTGTGACCATTAGGGAGTATACATATTTTTGTGTTCTTTTCCTGCAGGTTCTTTCTAATTGGAAACTAACCTTTTGACAAGATTTGACCCCCTCGGTTAGATGAAGAAGTGTTGCAAACTATGAACAGGTGGTGGGTTGGTGATATTGTGTGACAGTATAGGGAATGACAATATGACAGTAGGGAATGGAAAACTTGAGTTTAGGGTGATTTGATCTGGATGAGGAAGAGGATGGTGCTTTCCATGTAGTCTTGGAGAGAAATGGGTACTGCTTGGTAATTTGCAGGTCCAATAGTTGTTTTCGAGACAATAGACAATAGGTGCAGGAGTAGGCCATTTGGCCCTTCGACCCAGCACCGCCATTCAATGTGATCATGGCTGATCATCCTCTAACTTTCTTGGAAGTTAGGTTGAGGGCCAAACAATCCTAAATATATAACGGTTTGGCAAAATTAGATGAGGTAAGATTCTTTATTCTTGTTCCGTAAATGCAACTGTTGCCTCAAATGCAACTGTTTCAAATTAAAAAAGTTTCCACTTAGATCCCTTTTTAAATCTTTCCACTTTATATCCCTTTGTTATTACCTCTTCCCACAGCCAACAATGGATCATCGGTGTCGGCTCTGATTTGTTCTGTACTTTTTTCATTCCAATCACAATCGCAATAACACTTTTATTAGCCAAGTATGATTTGCAACATTTGAGGCAATTTATAATTTGCCAAGTCAATCATACAAATAAAAAGCAACGGAACACACAAAATACATTTTAACATAAACATCCCACCACAGTGACTCCTCCACAGTCCTCATTGTGATGGAAGGCGGAAAAAAATTAAATCTCTTCCCTTCTTTGCTCTCCCACAGTTGGGGGTCTTGAACCCTCCGTTGACGGGACGATCTTGACTCCTGCAGCCTGAACTAGGGTCTCGACCAAAAATATCACATATTTATTTTTTCAGGGATGCTGCCTGACCCGCTGCTTTACTCCAGCATTTTCTTACTCTATCTTCACTAAAAATTCTTCTTTCCTACTTTTAAGCTAATTTTGCACCCTATCTGCTTGCTCACCCTGTATCCAATGTGATCTAATGTTCCAGACTAGCCTTCCATGCAGTACCTTGTCAAAGACCTTGCTATGGTCCATGTAGACAATGTCTACTGCTCTTAGATAGACACAAAAAGCTGGAGTAACTCAGCGGGACAAGGAATGGGTGAAGTATCGGTCAAGATACTTCTTCAGATCTGTTCCCCTGCTCTCCGACTCTACGTTCTTCAATGTCTACTGCTCTGCTCGCTCATCAATTTCTTGGTCAGAAAGTTGCTGCTCATGTCCCTGCAGAGCCATCGGCAGAAATGATCCATTACACTTCCCTGGACCTGCACATGATTTCAGGCCATCAATTTGCAGGAATTTAAACTATTTTCTAAGATGGCACGGCTAAGTGGTGCAATTATGGATGAGTAATAAATATTTGCCTTTCCAGAGACATTTGTATTCTGAGGATAAATCAATTAAAAATAAAGCAGTACTAATTTCAATTTGCTTGTCTTAAATTCAATTTACCTCATGCTGCATCAATTTCCTAAAACTATTATGTTATTGATTAAATATGCAAAACTACAAGTGGAGATTACCTAGTTGTAATAGATTTTTAATTATGTATTTATTTTTCAAGTGGCAGATATCATTTGTGCTCTAACAATGCCCACAAGCAATGATTATCTCCAATAGAGGGGTCGAACCAACTATGCTTGACATTCAATGTCATTCCCATTATCAAGCCTCAACAATCAACACGTGAGGTGCCAATGTTGATTAAAAACTCAATTTGACCAGTTACATAAATACCATGTATGTAGGAGCAGGTCCAGAGGTTGCGTCCTACATGAGTGACTCACCTCCCAACACTCCAAAACATTTTCCAACTACAGTGGCTTGCAAAAGTATTCATAGCCTTGAACATCTCCACATATTGTCACGTTACAACCAAAACGTAAATGTTATTTTATTGGGATTTTATGTGATAGATCAACACAAAGTAGCGCATAATTGTGAAGTGGAAGGAAAATGGATACATGGTTTTCCAAATTTTTTTACAAATAAAAAACTGAAAAGTGTGGCGTGCAAAAAAATTCAGCCAGCCCCCGTTACTCTTATAACCCCCTAAATAAAATCCAGTGCAACCAATTGCCTTCAGAGTTACCTAATTAGTAAACAGAGTCCACTTGTGTGTAATCTAATCCTCAGTATAAATACAGCTGTTCTGTGAAGTGCCTCAGAGGTTTGTTAGAGAACATTAGTGAACAAATAGCATCATGAAGCCCAAGGAAAACCCCAGACAGGGTCATGATAAAGGTGTTGGAGAAGTTTAAAGTAGTGGTTAGTTATAAAAAAATATCCCAAGCCTTTGAACATCTCACAGAGCACTGTTCAATCCATCATCCGAAAATGGAAAGAGTATGGCACAACTGCAAACCTTACCAAGACATGGCCGTCCACCAAAACTGACAGGCCGGGCAACGGAGAGCATTAATCAGAGAAGCTAGCCAAGAGCAATGGTAACTCTGAGGAGCTGCAGAGATCCACAACTCAGGTGGGTGAAATCTGTCCACAGGACAACTATTAGTTGTGCACTCCACAAATCGGGTCTTTCATGGAAAAGTGGCAAAAGAAAGCCATTGTTGAAACAAAGCCATAAGAAGTCCCGTTTGCAATTTGCCACAAGCCATGTGGGGCACACAGCAAACATGTGGAGGAAGTGTTTGGTCTGATGATGTGGACCAAAATGAAGTTTAGCTTAAATGCAAAAAGTATGTGTGGCGAAAAAACTAAACCTGCACGTCACCCTGAAACACCATCCCAATGTGAAAACATGGTGGTGGCAGCATCATGCTATGGGGATGCTTTTCTTCAGAGGGACAGGGCAGTGGTAGGTTGATGGAAGATGGATGGACGACACATACTGGGAATCTTGGAAGAAAACCTGTTAGAGCGTTCTGCAAAAAAAATTGAGGTCTGGGGGGAGGTTTCACCGTTCCAGCAGGACAATGGCTAAAATACGCCAGGCTAAATGGAATGGGTTTTTAGATCAAAAGCATATTCACTGTGTTTTTGTTAGAATGGCCCAGACGAGTCAGACTAATCAAGTGAGAATTCTGGAAGACCTTGTAATAATAGCTGTTACAAGAGCTCTCCATCACTTGCACTGAGCTTGAGCTATTTTGCAAAGAAGAATGGGAAAAATTCAGTCTCTAGAGGTGCAAAGTGGTAGAGAATACCCACAATGACTTGCACGCTGTAAATGCCAGTGTAAGGTGGTTTGCAAAGTATTGTTCATGGGGATGTGGAATTAGTTTTGCACGCACACTTTTCAGTTATTAAATTGTAATAAAATTTGGCATATGTATTTATTTTCCTTCCACTTACAATTATGCGCACTTTGTGTGGTCTATCACATAAAAATCCCAATTAAAATACATTTAGTTTGTGATTGTAAAATGACAAAATGTGGAAATAGTTCAAGGGTCATGAATACTTTGCAAGCATTTGTACAATCGCAAGTCAGGATAACAAATGAATAGAAGCTGGAATAGGTCACATGTTTTTGGAGGCCACCCTAAATTCAACATTATTGTGGCTCATGTACATTAACCTTACTCACCTCTTTGTCTATCTTCCGAAATTTTATTCTTTATTATTCCAAACATTATTTATTTCCCTCTAATTATCATGGCTTTTACCACAATCACACACAGCATTAAACAAAATCACTAACTTTTGAGAGAATAACTTTGTG
>CM069131.1:116243143-116313682 GCA_035221665.1 Okamejei kenojei | reverse complement strand
AACATGCCCCTTCATAGTCTCCAGAGAAGTCTGCCTGACTTTGATAACCCAGTATTTTTGCGTTTCTTTTTTTGTAAAACAGAATCTGCATTCCAGTAAAATCACACAAATGGACAGAATAAAGCTGCGCCTTCGTCTCATCTAACCATAAACATTTGTCCCTTACCAATTACTATTTCACACTCTCTCCATACTGCTTGTTATCTGGTGCCTTTTTTATGTTGTCAATATTATGAAAGCTGCCTTGCACAAAAAAACCTTATCGTCACACCCCTTTTGTGCATACTGGCTTATCTTGAAACGTATAGTATAGATGACAAATGAATGGTTAATTTGCGCTACTATGTTTTCCTTACTATTTGAGCACTTCATTCCTTGCGTCATAATGGTATGGCAGGATTTTATTCCCTGCAATGAAGTAGCTAAACTGCATATGGTGTTCTATGCCTGACAACCTTCCATCCATGTGGCCTTTACGAATGACATTCTTTTGCATTATTTTTGTGTCCAAAATATAATCACAGCCCTTAGTCTTTTTTGCAAAAAAGCCATGCCATTGTACTGTGTCCCAAGTACACTGCTCTGCACTCCTTTGGCCCAAGTATATACTTATCATCAGGGTTGCCTCTATACTCTGATTAGAATTTTTGTATTCCTCAAGCACCCAAACATAATTTTAGATATTACAATAATCTAAATGTTTAACAAATTAAAATATACAGTTTATGGGAGCTACTCCTCTTCAATTAATCCTTAAGGCCTGTCCCCACAAAGGCAACATTTTTTTTCGGCGAGTGGCAGGAGACTTCTGCGTTGCCTCAAGGACGCTACTTGTTCGCTGTGTCTCTGGGTGAGTATCCTTCCAAGGTCGCGAGGATCCCCGCATTCTGGGATACTAGTCGCGCCTCAGTAAGGTACCGCAAAATTTCAACACGGTAAAATTTTTCTGCGACCAAAAATTGGTCGCCATGTGGGCGAAAATTCAATAATCCTTAGTTGTAAGGTGCAGTTAAGTGGGGTCGCCATTAGTTATGGTAGTCGCGGTAGTTGTAAGTTATTCGCCTTTGCAGGACCGGCATTTTCATTGCTCATTGAGGAAAACAAAAAAAAACGAAAGCACAGTTTTTCAGAACCAACGGACTGTAATGTAAATGCCCCTAAACGTCACAGCTGTGTATCTCTGCTTTATGAAAAGTTTCTGCTTCCTAAAAATTTCTTTCTTCTCCATCTCTTCACCCCCCTTCTTTTCCCCTCCCCCAGCACCCCCTCATTTAAAGATATAACCGTACACGTGCTAAGCCATACTCCTGTTCATCGCGGTGTCTGTCGTGTTACCTTGGCTTGGCACCATGTGACAGCGCTCCCCGCTTTCCCTGGCCCCTTTGGTGTTGTGCGTTTCCACTCTGACAAGTTCCGTTTCCAGTTCCCGGTTTTTTCAAGCGAGTGCCGCAACTGACAGTCACCGGGCAGTCCGCTGAAAAAATCCGCCTAATTGGGGACAGGCAGGCCCTTTAGGAGGTGCCTGATATGGTGGGGGCAATTGGTGAGTGGTGAACTCCTCTTTGATGCTTACGTAAAGCTTTTATATGTTCTGGAGTATGGACTCAACATTCTCATATCATCCGAATGCTGCTTCTTCACTAACTGGCGTGCACCAGAGATTCCAATTCACGATCGGATGTTATTATGTTTTTAGAGTCCATATGCAAAAATCATAGAGTCATAAGCGTGGAACCAGGCCCTTCAGCACAACTTGCCCACACCAAACCAACATTCATAGAAACATAGAAACAAAGAAATTAGGTGCAGGAGTAGGCCATTCAGACCATTCGCAGCCAGCACCGCCATTGTCAATATGATCATGGCTGATCATCCACTCAGTATCCCGTACCTGCCTTCTCTCCAACCCTCTGATCCCCTTAGCCACACGGGCCACATCCAACTCACTCTTAAATATAGCCAATGACCTTGCCTCAACTACCCTCAGTGGCAGAGAGTTTTCCAAGACTCACGCACTCTCTGTAGGAAAAAAGTCTTCTCATCTCGGTCCTTAAAGGATTTTTCCCCCTTATCCTTAAGCTGTGACCCCCCTTGTCTTGGACTTCCCCAACATCGGGAAACAATCTTCCTGCATCAGCCTGTCCCAACCCCTTAAGAATTTTGTAAGTTCTATCTACTCCTGAATTCTATTCTATTCAAAAAGAATTTTTGAATTGTCCTTCTACAACTATCACACCTGTCTGGATTTGGCCCAAAATCCCTAACCTGTCCTATCCTGCACCTGTCTAAAAAATGATTCTTAAACATTTAAACTTAGTACCAGCCTCAGCGACCCTCACCAGCAGCTCATTCCATACACCTATCCACCCTTTGTGTGAAAAAGTAACCCCCTCAGGCTCTTATTAAATTTTTACCCCTCACCTTAAACCTACTCCGCTGGTTCTCGAATAACCTCTCTGGGCAAAGACTCTCTGCATCTACCTGATCTATCCTCTATGCATTTGTACACCTCTAAAAAATCACCCTTTTCTCCTCCTGGCTCAAGGAATTGTGTCCTAACCTGCTCAACCTCTCCGTCGAGCTCAGCCCTCGAGTCCTACTACATCCTCGTAAATCTCCTCTGCTCCCTTTCATTTTGAGAGTGCCTTTAAGTAGCGTGAGCGTATCCTGAAAGTTTTCTTCTGTCTCCTAGTACTTGTTTTTCCACTAAACGAGCAATTGTTTTAAAATGCTGAACATACTTCTGCAAACTCTTTATAAAATTCCAAGCATCATGATGCTCTAAGATCCAAATTCAATTCATAAGCACTGCTTTATCCAACTCTTCATGAGAAATATTTGAGAGAGTTGTGAATTCCCCTCCATGGTACTTGCTGTTAGTTCTCTGCCCCCTTTGTATTTTTTCTTTTCGACTACAACCAGCTTTTCAGTTGATCAAAGGCCAGTGAGAAAGACCTTCTTTCTACAATTAGACATTTGAAAACAGAATCCCTGACATCAGGAATAAACTTATGAAATTCTGGAAATCAGGCAGTACTCAGAGAACCAGTTAATGTTTCAAATCATTAAAAAAACCAGCACAGTGAGAAAGCCGAAGGGTAGATAAAAATGTGGAGAAACTCAGCGGGTGAGACAGCTCTATGGAGCGAAGGAATAGATGACGTTTTGGGTCGAGACCTGAAGAAGGGGTCTCGGCCCGAAACTCACCTATTCTTCGGCTCCATAGATGCTGCCCTCACCCGCTGAGTTTCTCAACATTTCTATCTACCTTCGATTTTTCAGCATCTGTAGTTCCTTCTTAAACAGTGAAAAAGCCAGCATGTTTCAGTCACATATGGAAAGGAGTGGAGAGAATAAATGTTGGGTGGAAATCAAGGTCTGAAGAAAGTCTTGACCCAAAACATAACCCATTCCCTTTCTCCAGAGATGCTGCTGTCCGCTGAGTTACTCCAGCATTTTGTGTCTCCCATGGCGATCAAAGTTCTCCAGGTGACACATGCTTTCAGTCATCCAGTGAATACATGTAAAAAGAAGAAAGAATAAAATAAGAGCATGTTGAGAGCACAAACAATTACTCAAAATCTAAAAATAAAAGAGAATACTGGGAAAACCCTACAGACCAGGCATCATTTGTGGAGAGAGAACATCTGAACTGAGCTGGATAACTTACATTGGGATTGGGATAACTACATTACAATTCTGAACAGGCAGAAAGGTAATGGTTTTCTGAAACAATTTGAGTTGCAATACTGAGTCCTAAAGCTGTCATGTAGCTTGTAAAGACGAGGGTCTGTTTCCTTGAGCTTACAAAGGACCATTGGTGCAGTGTAGGAGGCAAATGACAGATGTCGGAATTGGGAGTAACAACAGTGGAAGCTCTGTATTGCCTTTAAAGATTTAACAGGGGTGTTCCACAAAGAAAACCTGCTCAATTGCATTTTTATTTCTCCATTGCACACATGGAGGACTGCAGTTGTACAGAGCCCTCGTGAGACCACACCTGGAGATTTGTGTGCAGTTTTGGTCCCCTAATTTGAGGAAGGACGTTCGTGCTATGAGGGAGTGAGCGTAGGTTTACAAGGTTAATTCCAGGATGGCTGGACTGTCATGTGCTGAGAGAATGGAGCAGCTGGGCTTGTACACTCTGAGTTTAGAAGGATGAGAAAGGGATCTCATTGAAACATATAAGATTGTTAAGGGTTTGGACACGCTAGAGGCAGGAAACATGTTCCCGATGCTGGGGGAGTCCAGAACCAGGGCCACAGTTTAAGAATAAGGAGAAAAGCCATTTAGAACAGAGACGAGGGAAAACACTTTTTCTCACAGAGAGTGGTGAGTCTGTGGAATTCTCTGCCTCAGAGGGCAGTGGAGGCAGGTTCTCTGGATGCTTTCAAGAGAGAGCTAGATAGGGCTCTTAAAAATAGCGGAGTCAGGGGATATGGGGAGAAGGCTGGAACGGGGGTACTGATTGGGGATGATCAGCCATGGATCACATTGAATGGCGGTGCTGGCTCGATGGGCCGAATGGACTACTCCTGCACCTATTGTCTATTGTCTATTCTCTATTGACTGCACATTGTGAGTAATAAATGTGGGCGGCCACGGTGGTGCAGCAGTAGAGTTGCTGCCTTAAAACGCTTACAGCGCCAGAGGCCCGGTTCGATCCCGACCACAGGTGCTGTCTGTACGGAGTTGTACATTCTCCCCGTGACCGCATGGGATTTCTCTGAGATCTTCGGTTTCCTCCCACACCAAAGACGTACAGGTATGTAGGTTAATTGGCTTGGTATAAATGTAAATTGTCAATCAATATCAATATCAGTTTTATTCTCACTTGCACATAAAGTGCAAGTGAAATAAAATCCCTAGTGTGTGTAGGATAGTGTTAATGTGTGGGGATCGTTGGTCGGTGCGGACTCGGTGGGCCGAAGGGCCTGTTTCCATGCTGTATCTCTTACCTAAACTAAATGGCGTACAGTAGATAGGAGTGCAAGTGAATTGCTCTCCTATCATCTGACAGCCTAGTTTATACATTAAAGTACCCGTGCCAGGGTATCTGTTCTTCATCTTCACGCTACCACGGTAGTTTGTTAGTTCTGAAATTGGCCCAAAACCCTTTTGAGAAAATCTACTTAAGATAAACAAAACTGATGAAGGACCTGGAGATCAGCGGACAAGCCCTACGCCAGGCCGCATCAAAGAAACATCACGGGTAGCAGAGCGGAGTAGCCAGTGGCTCTGGCTGAAGAGGAACGACCCATTTGGTCTCCCAAATAATCTTTATTTGTTTCCCACTGTTTTCCAATTGGCCTTTCACTCAAATTCATCCCAGATTTCTTTAATATTAGCTTTTGATTATTTTTGATAGTTCATCATGGCATTTTTCCTTCTATGATTATGCTGATGGAGTCCATCTTGTTAATCTGAATCAACTTAATTTTGCATCTTTCCCTGTAAGGCTTGTAGTGTGCTGACTCAGAAAACAAGGGCTTCCTAATGGCTCTATAAGTTTAGAAAAGTATGATGATTCCAAGCATGAATTTTTCTCAATAGGCCTGGGACAGAAATTTCTTAACCATTCTTTATAATGGCATTTAGCATATCACTGCCTCAATTATATGATAATAACCCTATTCCATGATTTAGTGAAGGGCTTGGATTGCTGCCAGAAATACGATAGAGTTCTATTAAAGCTACACTTCTTCTACTGACTAAATGGGATCACTGAAATTTCAGGCACATTGCTTATGACTTCCTTACTAATAATGAAACCATTTAAAATCATTCTACGCCGCAATTTGCTTTTTATATAGCTCTCAAAGGTGCCTTCATAAAGCGAAAATTAATTGTATTCCATGCATCATCTTCTTGCAAATTCTGTAAAATAATTATTGTTTGGCTTCGAGCTAACGTTCCCTAAAATTCCCATAACAAGGACACAAAGTTTTCTTTGTCAAACTGAAAAAGTGCATCTTCAGTGCTTATGCAAAGTTCTATACATCATAAAGAAATATGCATGCCTTAAATAGAAAAGCACGTAGACAACCAGAGACTCGGGTTTGATCCTAACTACAGGTGCTGCCTGTACGGCGTTTGTATATTCTCCCCGTGACATCGTAGGTTTTCTCTGGGTGCTCGGTTTCCTCCCACACTCTAGGACGTGCAACGTTTGTAGGTTAATTGGTTTGGTTAAAAAATTGTAAATTGTCCCTAGTGTGTAGGATAGAGCTGGTGTATTGCGGTTGCTGGTCAGTGCGGACTCGATAGGGCTGAAGAAACCTACTTTTGCATCACCTAGAAAAATCAATTATTTAATTGCTAATGGAGCAGAATCTTGAAGTTATTTATCTGACAGTACCTTCAACAACAGGAATTTTGATAAAGATGTGAATACCTTGGTTAAAAGATTTTTATTAATTAATTACTAGAATCCTTTATTTCTCATTTAAATTTAAGCAAATACCTTTGTCGTTTGAAGCGCAATTTTGATTTCCTCCATTGCAACCCTGGAAATGCATTTGTTTTTCATCATAGCAGTTTAGTTTCTGTTTCGTCTATCTAGCTTTTGGAAATATCAGTATCAGAGCTCTGACTAGAAACTCTTAATAAGAATCTAAAACAGCAGTTAATTCTAATATCAATTGGTTTTGACCAGCAGTTGGTTTTTTTTTTTCCATGTCTCTTTTCTGAATATAATGAAGTTTGTCGTAAACCTCTTTCTAAGGAGGAATGCTGTATTAACCATATAATTTTACTAATTTTAAGAAAAGACTAAAGAACTCTTCTCTATCTTGTAAGAATTGTGTACAGTTTTGAAAATGAGATAAATCTTTGCTTCCAGTGTGTTGGGATATGACAACTTTAATAATGGCGCCTTTTTTTTTGCTGAAGGATCTCTAATGATATTGCAGGTTAAATCACATTTCAATGAAGAGAATTGGAAGAGACAAAATTACACACATCATTGGACTTGGTTCACCTGATGACATAGAAATTGCTGAATTTGTTATTAATTATTAGAAGCTGTTTAGACATTTGCAGTAGCTGTATTTCGACATCTAGTAGCTGTATTTATACATTCTTCAGGGTAATTCAATGGCCTAGGTGGAATCTCAGACTTGTTATATTGAATAATGCAAAATGGACCTGGTGTATTTTGATTAAGCAATATCCAACATATCAAAGTTGGAAAAATATTCCAAAATATTTAATAAAATTATGTTAATAGTAGTTTTACATGTTCAAAGTAAATATTTAAATATTATAAATTGCATTTGTCAGGATACTAAATGTGAAGATTCCTGCAATTATTTATCTCAATTAATATGTTTTGATCGTGGAATATTAGTATAATCAGTGTGCATGTCCATATGTAATCAAAAGCTTTTTAATGACACAATATTAAAAAAAATCTAATTTGGCTAATTTTGACTGCTTGGTGAAAGAGCTGGCAAGTAGGACTCATCAGATTGGTCTTGCAAAGACCCATCAAATTAATCCCACTTTACAGTTTCTGATCATAAAAACTTGCTATGTCATGATCTATTCTTCATATTGGTTCTAGCTCTTTTGGATGGTCAGTACTGCTATCAAGATTTAATTAAATAAACAGTCAGAATAGGTATTAAAAATGTACCATCCAGACTATAGAGGACCAGAATACATTCAGTGGCTGTATGTCAATGATCGCTCAGTCTGTCTACTTCTTACTTCATCTCCCTTCTCATTACTTGTGTCTAAAATGTGTCTCATATAGTAATAGAAAGATACAGTGTGGAAACAGGCCCTTCGGCCCAACTTGCCAACGCCGGCCAACATGTCCCAGCTACAATCGTCCTACCTGCCTGTATTTGGTCCATATCCCCCCAACCCTGTCCTATCCATGTACGTACCTGTCTAACTGTTTCTTAAATGTTGGGATAGTCCCTGCCTCAGCTACCTCCTCTGGAAGCTTTTCCATACACCCACCACCCTTTGTGTGAAAAGTAAAACCCCTCAGATTCCTATTAAATATTTTCCCTTTCAACCTTAAACCTATGTCTTCTAGTCCTGGATTCACCTACTGTGGGCAAATAATTCTGTGCACCTAACCGATCTATTCCTCTCATGATCGTATACACCTCTATAAGATCAACCCTCATCCTCTTGCGCTCCAAGGAATTGAATCGCAGCCAACTCAATCGCTCCCTGTAGCTCAGAACCTCTAGTCCTGGCAACATCCTCGTAAATCTTCTCTGTACGCTTTCCAGCTTGACTCTAAATGCAGCAGCCTCACCAACGTCTTATACAACTGCAACTTGACCTTCCAACTTCTATACTCAATCCTCTGGCTGATGAAGGGCATTGTGCCAAAATCCTTTTTGACCATCTGATCTATCTGCGACTCCACATTGAAGGAACCATGCACTTGGACTCCTAGATCCCTCTGCTCTACAAAACTACCCAGAGCTCTACCATTCACTGTGTAGGTCCTGCCCAATGTTAAACTTCCCAAAATGCAATATCTCTCACATTTCCCTGCATTAAATTCCATCAACCCATTCTCAGCTCATCTAGCCAATCGATCAAAATCTTGCTGCAATTTTTCACAACCATCTTCACTATCTGCAAAATCACCTACTTTTGTATCATTTGCAACTTACTATTCTTGCCGTGTATATTCTCATCCAAATCATTGATGTAGATGGCAAACAGTAACAGGCCCAGCACCAAACCCTGAGGTATACCACTAGTCATAGACCTCAAGTCCGAGGAGCAACCTTCCACTATCACCCTCTGCTTCCTTCCATGAAGCCAATTTTCTATCCATTCAGCTATCTCTCTTAGGATCCTTTTATAACTTTCCATGTCTGTTAATTAAATCAGTTTCAGCTATGCGTTCAGTTAATTCCATTATATGGATGCCAAAACAACCTAAGTCAAGTTTGTCTTCTCATTCCTGGTACCATGATCACTTATTATTATGATTATTGTTATGTTGATCATGTTGAATAATTATGTTATTATTGTGGAAGATAGAGCCACAGAATTGGTGGAGGCACATTAACTTTAAGACAATTTAGCTTTGGGTCCTGATAAAAAGCACTGTTGCTGGAATGCTGATAATGTCATTTTATCTTTGAAAAGGTATGCAGGGCTTTAAACTAAGCCATTGCCATTGTGTTATTTTTATGACAGCAACCTCAATGGAATTCCTGTGTTTAGTTGAAGCAAGCATAAAATGAAGCAAGTAGAGGAGGTTTATACCTCCCCCAGCACTGAGAATATATATGTGTGTGTGTATGCTTTAATTTAGTATTTCAATTAGCGCAGTCGAAGGCTGCATAGTAAATCTGCCTCACAGCACCACGATCCAGCTTCATTTCTGACCTGTTGAAATTTTCCTGTTTGAAGTTTGCACCTTCTACCTGTAACTACAAGGATCCCCACATTCCTAATTCGTGCATGATTGAAACTTTCATTGGCCACTATAATTCGCACTTTGTGTCAACGAGTGCTAAAATTGATGGGAATACTAGACTAAGTGGGACCTGTGGGTCCCAGCAACTTACAGGAGTGCTGGTTCCACAACGCAATATTCCACCTCTCCACCAATTCTAATATTGGTGGCCAGTGGGGAGGGCTTTCTGGAGCGCCAGTATGGGTGTTGTGGGCTGAAGGTACTGGTTTCCAGAGGGCTAGTATGGACATTGTGGGCCGAATGGATTCTTGGGCTGGCGGCTCAGTCACTCAAGCCTGTTATGCTGGCAGCTCACTCACTCACGGCTGGTGTTGACTCACGGCAGTTGACTCACGGCTATTCCTTGAAATTCCATTTCAAGCAGGGTGCAAGGCCACCAAATTCAAGTACTGTTTATTACCACTTCAAGCAGGGTGCAAGGCCACCAAATTCAAATGCAGTTTCATACCATTTCAAGCAGCATGCAAGGCCACTAAAGACAGTGAGTCGTGAGCTCCCCCTCCTACATCTTGCAGAGACTGAGCCACGCCCACACTTCTGGCTTTTATAGTCCCTCCCCCTCCCACCAGAAGGGGCGTGGCCTTCATGGCGTGATTGACAGGAGAGAGAATCTCAACATTATTTAAACACTAATAATTATTTTATTTTTTCATCGATGGGACAAATCCTCGGCACCTGATGAGCGAATGGGGACTGAGTAAGATGGCCAAAAATCACAACCGTATGTGGTAGCATTTTTCCAAAAATCAGATACAACGCAAACAGGAAGTGGTCAAGATTAGACTTTTATTTATATAGATGGCAAGGCAATTTAGCATTCTCAAACCAACTTTTCAATTAGGCAAGGCAAAATTTTGCATTCTCAAACCAACTTTTCAATTAGGCAAGGCAACTTTGGCATTCTGAAACCAACTTTTCAATTAGGCAAGGCAAATTTTGCATTCTGAAACCAACTTTTCAAATAGGCAAGGCAACGTTAGCATTCACAGACCAACTTTTCAATTAGGCAAGGCAACTTTTGCATTCTCAAACCAACGTTTCAATTAGGCACGGCAACTTTTGCATTCTCAAACCAACTTCTCAAATAGGCAAGGCAACATTAGCATTCTCAAACCAACTTTTCAATTAAGCAAGGCAACTTTAGCATTCCCAAACCAACTTTCAATTAGGCATGGCAACCTTTGCATTCTCAAACCAACTTTTCAATTAGGCATGGCATTCTCAAATCAACTTTTCAATTAGGCAAGGCATTCTCAAACCAACTTTTCAATTAGGCAAGACATTCTCAAATCTTTTCAATTAGGCAAGATAACTTTTCAATTAGGCAAGGCAACTTTAATTAGGCGGCAACTTTAATTAGGCAAGGCAACTTTAATTAGGTAACACAGCTTTAGCATTTCTAAACCCAAGCAAAACAGCTTTAGCATTTCCAAACCAAAGACAACAGCTTTAGCATTTCCAAACCAATGGCAACACAGCTTTAACATTTCCAAACCAAAGGCAATACAGCTTTAGCATTTCCAAACCAAAGGCAACACAGATTTAGCATTTCCAAACTATATTTTCAAAACGCATTAAGGGCACTGACAGGTCAGTAAAACCACTCACAGTTTAGCAGACATGTGTTCAGTGTTATTCACAGCTCAGACTGAGAGACGTGACCCTCTCGCTCTCCCATCTTGCAGAGACTGACTGAGGCACTCAACACTTCTGGGTTATAAGTCCCTCCGGAAGGGTGTGGCCTTCAGAAGAGAGAATCTCAACATTTTTTAAACACTAATAACTCTTTTATTTTTCATCGATGGGAAACATCTTCTTGTCCTGCGCAGCGGAGGGGGACTCTGAGTAAGATGACCAAAAACCACAGCCGTAAGTGACAGCGCTTTTTCTAAAATCAATATTCAGAACAACAGGAAGTGGTCAAGATCAGACTTTTAGTAATATAGATGGGGCAATAGGTTCCCGAATGGGGGGACATGTGTGATCAGTAAGCTAATACTGGCTTGTTGGGGTCAAATAGCCTCAATAGATGTTGTAAAGATATGTTGTGAAAATATGGAAAACAAAAGCATTATTTCCCATTTCACCATAGCAGTCAACTCAGCGAGTTAAGCCTTCTTCATGTGGATTGTGGATGAGCATACCATAAGTGTGCCTAAAACTGAAGTGCCAACTGTGTGAAGCTGCTATACGGTTTGTTAAATACCAGAAAAAGCTTGATATAGTCAGGGATAGTAAATGCACAATTAATTAATTGGATTTATGCTTTGAGGCACTCTTACAACTGGGCGGTGGACAATTCAGCGGCTAAGAGGAAGAAGTGTCATGAATATCTGAAATACAATGATGGTGCAGCCCATGTACAGGAGACTGAAATATTTGCAACTCCATTCAATTCAGATATCAGTACACGGCCCATTCAATTTGCTCCACACAATAGTATGAGAAAAATACATAATTCATCAAATACAGTAAAAAAAATCTGGCCAGATAATATTCTGTTCAAACTAACCATTTCCTGCTTTGTATCTCAATTGTCAGTAAAATGCTGAAGTAGAACTTGTCAATAACCTTCTTATGTTGCTCCGAGTTACTTTTATCATGATCTCTGGCTTCGGACATCATTGCAACTATGGTCTAAATGCAGGCAAAAATGTTGCAAAGTCCAGTATAATGCTGAGAGTGACTTCCTTAATATCGAAGTGACGTCAAGGAGCCAGACTCAAATTGGAATAGGAATCCAGATGAAATCTCTCTTTGAGATTAATTTAGAGTGCATGTATATTCTTAAATAATGTATTTCTGATTATTTAGAAATCATGAAAAATCATTCATTTTATAGTTGTGGTACATGATATCAAGATTATCCTGCTCCTTAAAAACGATTTCCAATTATTCGGGAGAAATTTATATGCAACAAACTTACTATGCAAGCCAGCTATTGTTTGATTCTATATCAAACAATATAGAATACAAATATAAACTATTCCAGAAATAAGTCAATACACAGAAAATAAAGTGAATTTGTAGAACTCACAATTTTAATGATACTATTGCAAGAAAAATGCATGGCATATCACATTAAATTATTGAATTAGCTTCAGTTGACATTTAAAGACATTGCAACAAATTACATGTAGCATCTACTGTGGTTGGAATCGGCAAAACAAGTACAATGTTGAAGTTAGACAAAAGTGCTGGAGAAACTCAGCGGGTGAGGCAGGACAAGGAGGACTCTGCCCTTGTTACGAGTGCGGAGATGGGGAGTGAGAGTAGAGTCACGGGGTATAGAAGAGACCCTGGTGAGAGCCTCATCTATAGTAGAAGAGGGGAACCCCTGTTCCCTGAAGAATGAGGACATCTCCGATGCTTCGCCGAACACCTCCGCTCAGTTCGCAATAACCAACCTGATCTCCCGGTAGCTCAGCACTTCAATTCCCCCACCCATTCCGAATCCGACCTTTCTGTCCTCGGCCTCCTCCATGGCCAGAGTATGGACCACCGTAAATTGGAGGAGCACCACCTCATATTTCGCTTGGGGAGTTTGCACCCCAGCGGTATGAACATTGCCTTCTCTAATTTCAGGTAATCCTTACTTTCTCCTCCCCATCTCAGCTCTCCCTCAGCCCACTGGCTCTTCTCCCCCCCCCCACCACCCCTCACATCATTCTGAAGAAGGGTTTTGGCCCGAAACGTTGCCTGTTTCCTTCACTCTATAGATGCTGCCTCACCCGCTGAGTTTCTCCAGCACTTTTGTCTACCTTTGATTTTCCAGCATCTGCAGTTCCTTCTTAAACAGAGAAACATAGAAAATAGGTGCAGGAGTAGGCCACTCGGCCCTTCGAGTCTGCACCGCCATTCAATATGATCATGGCAGATCATCCAACTCAGTATCCTGTACCTGCCATACCCCCTGATCCCTTTAGCCACAAGGGCCACATCTAACTCCCTCTTAAATATAGCCAATGAACTGGCCTCAACTACCTTCTGTGGCAGAGAATTCCACAGATTCACCACCCTCTGTGTGAAAAATGTTTTCCTCATCTCGGTCCTAAAATACTTCTCCCTTATCCTTAAACTGTGACCCCTTGTTCTGGACCCTCCCAACATCGGGAACAATCTTCCTGCATCTAGCCTGTCCAACCCCTTAAGAATTTTGTGAGTTTCTATATGATCTCCCCTCAATCTTTTAAATTCTAGCGAGTACAAGCCGAGTCTATCCAATCTTTCTTCATTGTTAATATGGTTATATGGTTATATGGTTATATATATGACAGTCCTGCCATCCCAGGAATCAGTCTGGTGAACCTTCTCTGTATTCCCTCTCTGGCGAGAATGCCTTTCCTCAGGTTAGGAGACCAAAACTGTACACAATACTCCAGGTGTGGTCTCACCAAGGCCCTGTGCAGTAGAACCTCCCTGCTCCTATACTCAAATTCTTTTGCTATGAATGCTAACATACCATTCGCTTTCTTTACTGCCTGCTGTATCTGCATGCCTACTTTTAATGACTGGCGTACCATGACACCCAGGTCTCGTTGCATCTCCCCTTTTCCTAATCGGCCACCATTCAGATAAGTACAATGTTGAACTGTATTGCCAAGTCAGTGAAATACAAATCAGAAGTCATGATGAAATTGAATGATGACGTGACCAGACTGTAATTTGAAAACTCTCTCCAGGCTTAGTCATTGATACCAGCAGAGAGATCATCAAACGATAAAGAAAAAAGTAATAAAATAATTCTTGTATTAATGAAATACATTATGCAGAAATATTGGTGAATCGTTGATAACTTAACCTTTAAAATAAATAGATGGGAAGAAGTCTCAAAATATAAACACTTTAAACAAAAAAGTAGTGTCTTTGCTAATGGTCATGGAAGATTAGCTGTGACTTTAATGTGTTCCATGTAAGCACGTGTTTAGGACAGTGGTATGAGGCTTACTGCTCCTGTGATTGTAGCATTTGTCTGCAGAGGTCTGTTCAACCAGTAGGAGCTATTGGAATAAATAGTTGTATACTGGTTTGACCTGTCATATAAAAATAAAAAGAACAAAAAGAAAAAAACTGGATATGATAGAAATGTGAAAGAAATTGGAAACATACATGTTTTAAATAATGGATACGGGGTCTGGGCAGAAAAAACATAGTGAATTGCTGTGATTGTGACTTCTTTTTCATTCGGTATGTGGTGTAAATAGAAGGAGTTATATAATTACAGAGGAGAGAGGGAAAAGGTAAATGGAACTAACCACAACAGTGTTTCTAGAAATCTGAAATAATAAACAATGATAGAAAAAAACAAAGATCAGGTAGCGCCTGTGGAAGAAGAAAACTAGGTTAAAGTATAGGTTAGCTGATCAGTTTGTGTCATGCAATCTAGAAAGGTTGGTTGTCCGAAAATGTTGAATTCAATATTGAATCCTGTGGGTATGATATCCCTTTTGGGGCTTCAGTCGAACAGAATAAGAGATCAACAGAGGTCTGAGTCAAGATGAATGGACAATGAAAGTGACTGGCAACTGGATCTTTGTGGATGGAATGGAAATGCCCTGGAAATTTGCATTTGGTTTCTCGAATGTAGAGGAGAAGACAGCAGAAGCACCAAGTATCTTACACCTAATTAATATTACAGGAGACTGTGAGATTGCGATAAATAACCTGTTACGTTAATTTCCCCTCCATCCTACTTGTTTAAAAGGTGAAGCAGGTTAGATATTGGTCTGAAAAGGTGTCAATTGTGTTAAGGCTAGTGCTTTATTAAGTTCAGTGACGTGTGATTAACTGGTCCCAATTCTACAACTATTCTGAGAAAAAAAGTGGCTTTTCACAGAGTGCAAAACTAATTACAATACTGGTTCAAAGACAAGAAAAAACAGCTGTGCGAAGAGGTTAGTCAAAATTATTCTCCACACAAGCAAATGGATTTAGGAAGGAGTTGGGGACTGGGGAAAGGTTTGTGATCTAATAGAGCTGTAAATGTTATTTATGTTTTAATTGAATAAATAACGCCGACTATGTTCACACAAAGAAGACGTGATAACTAAAGTTTGAGCTAATTGAATGGAGATGAGAATTTAATTTTCTGCAGTGATTTGTTAAGATCTAGATAGAATCTAATGCCACATAGGTTAATGAAAACTGATGAATGAATGAATGAATGAATAAGTTTATTGGCCAAGTATTCACATACACGGAATTTGTCTTGGTGCTCCGCCTGCACATGACATACAGTGACAGTTAGGAATGACACATAAAACATTAAACATGAAAAATAAAACATTTGATTAAACATGTGAATTAAATAAAATACCAGAGCAAAAGGAGGCTACAGATTTTTTGGTTATTGAGTAGAGCTACTACTCGTAGAAAGAAGCTGTTTTTATGTCTGGCTGTGGCAGCTTTGACAGTCCGGAGTCACCATCCAGAGGGAAGTGATTCAAAGAGTTTGTGGCCAAGATGAGAGGGGTCAGAGATGATCTTACCCGCTCGCCTCCTGGCCCTTTTAGTATGTAGTTTGTCAATGGAGGGAAGGTTGCAGCCAACAACCTTCTCAGCTGATCGGACGATTCACTGCAGCTTCCGGATGTCGTGCTTGGTGGCTGAGCCAAACCAGACCATGATGGAGATGGTGAGGACAAACTGAACGATGGCCGTATAGAATTGTACCATCATTGCCTGTCGCAGATTGTGCTTCCTCAGCTGCCGCAGGAAACACATCCTTTGTTGTGCCTTTTTGACTGTGGTGTCAATGGTGGCCTCCCATTTAAGGTCCTTGGAGATGATGGTTCTCAGGAACTTAAAAGACTCCACGGATGAGACTGGTGTTGTTGATGATGAGTGGGGTGAGGGGAGGGGGAGCTCTCCTAAAGTCCACAATCAATTCCAATGTCTTAAACCCCTGTCTCGCAGTGCGAGTCGACCCACGAGTGACCCCGAGTTTAAAACAAATTAAACTTGTGGTAATCACATACAAGTAACGTAGCGTAGTCAGAACTCATGGATGGAACTTAGTGACTCGTGGCGCTAGCGGCAGGGTACCCGTGAAACTTGTTAACTCTTGAAAAAGTTCAAACGTGTTTAAAGTTTTCCACGAGTCAAATTTACTCTTGAAGTTAAAAATTGAAACATTTAAACTCTTTGTAAGAACGTAGTGTCCCGTGAGTTTACCTTAGTGACTCGTGAGTCTACCGTGGGCACTCTTTAACTCAGCGGGCAGGCAGCATCTCCGGAGAGAAGGAATGGGTGACGGGATGGCGTTTCCAAAATTCTGCTGCGTCTTTGTGTATCTCCAGCACCGTGTGTTCACTTTTTGTCAACCAGCATCTGCCCTTTCATGTGTATGACATCACTTGTATCAGTGGCAGTTGATTATCGCTCCCTTCAGTTTCCAACGGGGTCGGGATGGGACTGGAGTTGGGTGGGAAAGGTGGGGGGGGGCGGGTGTTGGGCTGACTGAGTACAGGAGATAAGTGTACTGACTGAGTGAGCAGACACTTTGGTAGTGATTGCCCTTGGGATTCACTGTCGAGGACTTCATAACGCAGAGAGCATTAGAAACAGTGGAAACAGTGGAAAGGGGGGAGACTTCTCTCTGAGTTGGACCCAGGAAACTGAAGCAGGAATTTTCTTGAGGTTATTAATGACAGATAAATGGATAGGAAGGGTTTCGAGGGCTATGGACCACATGCAGGCAAATAGGACTACCCCAAGACGTTAACCTGGACGGCACTGCATAGCTGGGCCGAAGGACCTGTTTCCGTGTTGTACAGCACCATGACTAAGACCTATCCAGTGGGATTGACATATTTTGTATTTTTCCTTTCTAAAGATGCAGTGTATTTTGGTGACTATTGCACACTGCAGACCAGAAGTGCCTTCAATACCCAGAGAGAAGGAATGGGCGGGTTAGGTGAGCAGGAGAGTGGAGTTGTTTGCAGTTGCAGAGGGAGGGAGCAAGGGTGGTACAGTTCCCAGTCTCAGCTCCTGTTCTACTGAGCGCGTGGACGTGGACGGGTGGCTTGGTTGGCGGCGGCCCATGGTGTGGCAGAGCCGGCACATCGCCATTGCCCCCCCCCAGTCCGGGGCCACGCTGGGAGAGAGCCCCCGAGTACCTGCCCCGGGGCGACTGGCACTGACCTGCTGGCGTCGTCGACGTGAAGAAGGTGCGAAGCCCCTGTGCCCGGTGCAATGGGCGGGGAGCTGGAGAGGGGAGGGAAGGGGTCACACACATGGCCGGGAAGCAGAGGGGTGGGGTTGGAGTGGCGACAGACAGGGCCAACAATGAGTTGGAGAAAGACAAAAACACCGACGTGCAAAGGAGAACTGCAATAGTGCATGTTCTCTCTCGCGTTATGGCGGGTGAATGTCGCCTGCCCGCTGTTTCTGACCTAAAGCCTTGGGATTGTTGCCCTTCGTGTTGGCGTGGAGGAGGAGGGGGGTATTGTACTGTTTGATCACCCCTGCTATCCCAGGGACAGGGAGACACAGCGGCTTTTGAGACTGGTGGGCAATCACTACCAAAGTGTCTGCCCACACAGTCAGTACACCTCTCCTACACTTGTCTCCCGCACTGATCCCAGCCTAACCCAAGAGTCTTGTCATCCCAGACAGATTAATGACGCCCGCGCATCCCCCCCAACCTCCCTCCACCTCAACTCACGCCTGGGCACCAAAGCAGCTCAGGAGGCGAACCCTGAGCTCCGTCTCCCAACAATCTGATGTGCAACTGATGTGAAAGAACAGCGGCTGTGGCCGGCCGGCACCCGGCATGGACTTCTCACACCCTCACACACGAAAAGTGTGTGCGAATAAACAAAAATAAGGAATAAAACCAAAGCCCGGCTTGAAAGGCAACTAAAAATATATTCCGCTTAGAACGGGCAGGCGTGGAGACATCCGTACACATTCAAAGTTTTAATCTCCCGTCTCCCCGCAGTGTGTAGACCTGGCAGTAAATTCAATTAAAATATAGCAAACCTCCGCCCGCTGGTCTTCTAACTATGTGATGTGTGTTTCAAACAAATCATAAGTATAACTGCTCTGGAACTGGACGGTGCGCATTTTCCCTTTGTAGGTCATATCAATAAATGCAGCCCCGCTGCACTCTATCTTTAACTCAAAGCTGTAGGATGGAGATGTCTTCTTTAACACTTATTAAAACAGACCTTCATTCACTGTTGGCTCAAGAGTAACTCGGGAGAGAAACTTGGAACATCGCAGAAATGAGAAGTAAACGGTAAACTTAGACATACCCGTGGGTTAAACTTGTGAACATAAACTTGGAATCTCGTACACAACCACGAGTCTGTTTCTTTTCTTTCACTCGGGGTCACTCGTCGGTGGACTCACACCGTGAGACAGGGCCATTAAGAGCATTGAGCTCCAGGTTGTTGCGATGGGACCAGGACACCAGCAGTGTCACTTCCTGTCTGTGGGCAGATCCCTCCCCATCCTGGATCAGTCCAATCAGTGTTGATCAACAGTAACTTCCAAAGCTTGGAAAGGTACTTGGAAAGGACGAGCAAGAGTTAGAATGAAATTAGGCAACAAATAGTGGCATCTGACTTCAGAGAAAACAACTGTTGTTGCCATCATTGCAGCGCAGCAAATGGCTGAAATTCATTTCCATTATTTATCATAACAAATGACAATGCAGCACAAGTTTAAAGCCAAATAAAGACATTGACAAATAGTTCAATCCATCTCAACAGCTTGGCATCTAAGTTGTTTCTCTGTGTTTGGTGAAAATTAAGCCGATGATTTCCTTGTCCAGCTACGTGCCCTTTCTTTCTAACATTTCTCACAAGATTGACTCTCTGCACCCATCCACATAATAGTCTTTGTTTTACTGGCAGATTTAAATAGCTAATTTTTTGTATGAATCAGATAGGCAATAAAATATATGGAAGAAATAAAATAATAATAGGCCTATCTCAGCAGTTGGGGGCATTACACTGTGACATAATGTTGTTAAGTAACTTTGGAACATCCCCAAGTTTTAGTTTTAACATTAAATAGACACAAAATGCTGGAGAAACTCAGCGGGACAGGCAGCGTCACTGGGGAGAAGGAATGGGTGACGATTGGGGTCGAGACCCTTCTTCAGACAGTTGATTGGATGATTGCTTTTCTTAAGAATTTAGCTCCCCAAAAGAGTGACTGAGCACATGCATTCATTCTTGTTACTAATTATGTGCAAATTAGTAGTATTAATAAAGTGTAAGCCCTGCCATTTTCAAAAGTAGTGACATGTTTTCAAAATGGGAAGAGATAAGTAATAGCACGCAGGCAACCAAACCCTACTGTGTAGGATTGAGATAATAACTAGGACAATGACCGATGTCAACATTTGAAACATGGAAGATGGACATGAAAGAAAAAGATAGCTAGGAACATGATAACATGGTGTTGCAGCAGTTAATGCTGCTGCCTCTCAACTCCAAAAACCCACGTTCACTCATAATAGTGATTACTGTCTTCATGTTTGCATGTTCTCCTGATTAAACAGGAATGGTCTTCCTTTTACGCAGTACAGAGAAATTTCATAGGTGATCTGCTGAGATTGCATATATGTGCTGCTGGGTTAATTGGTTATTGTAAATTGCCCCTTTTAGTGATATAAATGCCAACATAATCAAAAGAATGTTGATGGTGAGAGGAAATCAATTGTAAGACGACAAAGAAAGGGAGTGGGGGGACTGGAACTGATGGGATTGCTCTTTTGGAAATCGAAGTGTGAATCTGCCTCCTTTTATTTGTCGAATGGTGCCGTTGGATATATTTTCACCCGCTGCCTGTTGCAGTTTTAATTCTGAGTTATATATTTCCAGGCAAGCTGAGAGATATTATCACCTGTAATAGGTCAATCTTTGTTTAGCAGCAGGACCAAAATCCTGTCTTAATATCACACATTAATTCTGTGCGACAATGGGAGCTCTCTTAAGGGTCTGTCCCATTTCCGCGACTTTTCAGCAACTGTCTTCGACCTTCAAGCTCGGGGGCACTCGCCTGAAGAACCGTGAGCTGGATCAACTGTCAGTGATGAAACGCGAGCTGGATCGACCATCAGCACACACACACACACAAACACATCGCAAAGGCGGGGGCCAGGGAAAGCGGGGGAGCGCTGTCTCAAATTCATACGGTGCAAAGCCAAGGTGATACCCGCGATGAACAGGAAGGTAAAATACATCCTTTAAAAGAGTGGGGGTAGAGGAGAAGGGGAGAGAAGGGGGGGGGGGGGGGGGGGGGGGGGGGGGGGGGGGGGGGGGGGGGGGGGGGGGGGGGGGGGGGGGGGGGGGGGGGGGGGGGGGGGGGGGGGGGGGGGGGGGGGGGGGGGGGGGGGGGGGGGGGGGGGGGGGGGGGGGGGGGGGGGGGGGGGGGGGGGGGGGGGGGGGGGGGGGGGGGGGGGGGGGGGGGAAGGAATGGAGACACTTTTAAGAAGCCAGACAACTTTTAATAAAGTTTAGTGGGCATTTAACATTACTGATCGGTTTTCCTTGGTTCTGAAAACTCGTGCTTACAATTTTTTTCCCCCCAATGAGCCAATTAAAATGCCCGGTCAGCAAAGGAGATTGTCTACGGCTAGCTCGACTACCTATAACTACATGGCGACCCCACTGCCACTGCACTACGAGTTCAAAAGAACCATGCCGACCAATTTTTACTTGCAGAAATATTTTCTGCATGTTGAAAATTTTTCCTCGACCAAATTGAGTCCGCGAATATGCGGGAACTTCTCGCAAGCATGAAGGAGAGCTAAGTGGCCTGTTCCACTTGGGTGACCTAAGCTGCGAGTTTAGAAGAGTTTGCCCTGGACTCAAACTCGCAGCATGGTCGGCACGAGGTCCTCGGAGGTCGTATGAGGTGGCTGGAACTCTCCTTCATGCTCGAGGGAGGTTCCCGCATACTCTCGGCTTCAGCTAGGTCGCGGAACATTTTTTAGCATGTTTAAAATTGTTCCTACTTTTTCACTCGTAGGGCAGTGGAGTGAGGTCGCTATTTACTTACAGGCACTCGAAGGCAGCCGTAGGCAATCTCCTTCACTGACCGGCCATTTTGATTGGCTCATTGGAGTTTCATGACCTAGGAAGTCCTACCGGTAGGTAAAATGCCCGTTAACTTCATTATAATTCTTAAAGGAGTCTCTACTCCTTCTCCCCCCCCCCCCCCCTTCTCCCACCTTCTGCTCCCCCCTTCTCGCGCTCCTCCGCTGTCCCTGGCCTTCACCTTCGCGATGTGCGTGTGTGTGTGTGTGTGGTCGGTAGATGCAGCTCACAGTCGGCCGATCCTGCTCGCGGTTTCAACGCGACCGGTCGATCCAGCTCGAGGCTTTCCAGGCGAGTGCTCTCGAGCTTGAAGGTCGAAGGCACTCTTCTGGACTCGCGGATTAGGTTGCCCAAGTGGGACAGGCCCTTTACCTCCTCAGACCATGTCGACCATGCTGCGAGTTTGCGGCTGGCGCAAACTTTTCTAAACTCGCAAATTAGGTCGCTATGGTGGGACAGACTTTATTGTTGTGTTCTCTGAAACATTTTGCAAACGCAATGGCACTGATGAATTGTACCAATTGTTACGTTAGTCGGAAACGGATGTGCTACTGCGTACGTGTAAATTTACTATTTGTACTGTATTTATACACAGCAGAGACTGTACGTATAAAGAATCAAATAAGTATCTAATCTGAAGTTGTGGAAATACCTGAAAACTATAAGTTTGCAACAAGAAAGTAGAAGCAGGCTGAGGCAATTGGTGGCAATGTTATTTCACTTTAAAAAAAAGTTTATTCTTGTATAAATCCTAAATTTAAACTTTAGATGCAGTTTATAAGCCTGTTTGGAATACGTTTCAAACAATAGCTATGTATGTGGACCTGTTGATAAATCAATTCAGTTCATGCTGTTGAGCCTACAAACCTGACAAGCAAACCTATCTAAAATAGTAAGATTAAACGAGAACTTACCAGTTCGAAGTTTGATCGTTATTTTATGAGGAGTTACGATGAGGGATTACGTGAAGAGCCCACCTCACGCTGGCAAACGGCATACTTCAAAGCAGCGGCATGAAAAACACAGAACACCAAATAGCCGAAGTAACATAGTAAGGCTCATAATAGACTTAGAACTACCAGATGATCATTTATTTTATGAGGGTGGGAGTGGAGGGCACGTAATCCCTCATCGTAACACCTCATAAAATAACGATCAAACTTCGAACTGGTAAGTTCTCGTTTAATCTTACTATTTTACTTCGGAGTCACGTGAGTGACTACGTGAAGATTTTAAAGCTTTCTGTGTTTTTTATGTCGTAGAATTAATCAGTACGACAGTCCGGCTAAGTAAATACATACATGAGAAACCAGACTAATATTAGTTCTTTCCATAATTAACTTTTTAATGGTTTAAAGAACATATAATAACCCTCCTTATATCCGAGGGAATGATTACAAGTGATAAAAGATATAAGTGACTACATAACTGGTTATAGTAATCAATAGTATACAAAGCAGGTGACTATATTGATCCCAACACCTCGTGGCCAAAGCTTGTCATAGTGTGAACAGGTTTATTGTAGAACTTTGAAAAGTTTCTTCTTTACTCCACCCTGCGATTTTTAAAATATGCTCGAGTGGTACGTCCCGCACCTTCGCCGCGGACGTAGCTGCAGCCCTGGTGGAGTGAGATTTGAACACATCAGTGTCTACTCCTGCTAACAGTAACACCTGTTTCACCACTTTGAGATAGTTTGAACTGAAGCTTTAGTGTGTGGTTTTTTATGCGTAATCATTAACGTTATTTCATTTCCTCAAAGAGTTTTGGTAACTTTTATATATTGGTTCAAATGTCTAACCACACATAAAGTAGGATCAATAGGATAAGCTTGAAAGATTACCTTTGCTCCAATTCTTCCTGGTCTGCTTTGTTTGATCAGATCGTAAACATAGAACACAATGTTATCTGTAGTCACATGCATACAGTCTAAACGCAACATTTGAAAAGTTTGCACTCTTTGAGCTGAAACCAATGATATTAACATTATTAATTTGAATGTTAATCTTTCCAATGACACTCCTTCAATTGGAGTCCACTGTCTAAGTAAGGTAAGTACAATGCTCACATCCCAAATCTCTGTGTATCTAGGTTTGGGTGGATTAATGTTAAAGATTCCTTTCATGAATCTAGATATTAGTGGATGTGATCCAATTGATTTCTGGTCAGACATAAGTCCTAAATAAGATGATAAGGCACTGCGTGGCACTGTAACTTAAATGTTGCTCAAAATGCAATTTAGCAAGGAGCTCCAATACATTTTTCATGCAATATCACAGTATCACAATATCAAACATGCAATATTCACAGTATCATAAGAAATATTTGACTGTGTGCAAAATTCTTCCCATTCCTTAATATGTGTCATATATTGTTTTTGTGTGTTATCTCGCCATGATGCGACTATAACTTCCATAGTTTTGTCCGACAATCCCAGCTCCTGTAGTGGTCTGGTCAAAACCTGCAGATTAATAAATTCATATATGCATATAATGGATAAATTTCTTTGGTTACTGGATTAATCAAAATATCACTACAGTTAGGAATTGACATATATGGTTCTTTAATCATATTCAGCATTAATGGGAACCAAGGTTGTGTTGGCCAATTTGGAACTACCAACAATCCTGTGGCAGAATCTTGTTCTATTTCCTTCAGACATTGCTGAACCAAAGCAAAAGGTGGAAAAGCATAAAAGAACATATTCCCCCAGTTCAATGAAAAAGCATCTACTGCTACTGCATCTGGATCGTGTTCCCAAGACACATATTTAGGCAATTGATGATTAAGCCTTGATGCAAACAAATCAATTTCTGGTAAACCAAATTGAGTTACAATATTCTTAAATATTGCCAAATATATGCAACAGCCGTTTTATTGTCTAACTGTATTAATACATGTAGACCCTTTTTTGAACAGCAATATGCTTTTAGACCATAGAAAGCACCCAATAACTCTAAATAGTTAATACCATAAGTTTGAAGAAAGGTTTCTTCTTGGACTTTCCATCTACCTCCACAACTGGAGGATGAATCTGTTACCCCCCCCCCCATCCGAGAACATTAGCATCTATTTATAAACAATTTCAGGCTGTTTAATCAGAATGTTTTTAGCAGCTTGTGGGACATTTTTAACCCACCATGGTAATTCCAACAAAACTTCTTTTGTTAATTGCATAGGCCTATCAAAGTGGCCTGCCCTCTCTTTGAGAGCTCTTATTTTGGCCCTTTGAAGATTTTGATAATGTAATGGACCAAATTCTACTGCAGGAAATGCTGCTACTAGTTTACCAATAGTTTTCGCTACTTCTCGGATGGAAGGATAAGTTTGTGAATGAGATTATTACAAGTCACCAAAAAATCATCAACTTTATCTTTGTTGGTAAAGTATTAACATAGTCTCTGAGTTAATTACAAACCCCAAATAGTTAATTGATTGTGCTGGCTGCAGCTGTGATTTAATTGGATGAATCAAGAACCCTAGCTTTAACAAAGCTTTTGTACTGAAACTAATTCTCAGCTGACTCTTGATTGCCATAAATGATTAGAATGTCATCGAGATAAGCCATAACGATGTGTTTTTGTACTCTTAATTGGGCTAAAACTGGGTTTCAAACAGTTTAGTAAAGAGCCTGGGAGCTGAACTCAATCCATTTGGCAAAGGTTTAAACTGCCATAATTGTCCCAGCCAATTAAATTTTAAGTACCTCCAGAAACTGATGTATTGGTACAGAATAATAGGCGTTTTTCAAATCAATCGTAGCCATATAACAACCTGCTGATATTAAATATCTTGCAGTATTAAATGTTTCCATTTAAAAGTTTATATTCTACCACTTATTTTAGATCTGTAAGGTCCAGAATAATTCTGCAATCACCATCTTTTTATGTTTTTTGAAATATCTTAGACACAATTGATGCTCGTGTTTCATAAGTTTTTTCAATAACCCCTTTTCAGATAATTTGTCAATTTCCACATTAATCTCTGCTTTTCCAATTGCAGTAAACATGAAAGCAATAGGCAGGTTTATCTGTACTGGAGGATTAACCCCTTCTTTAAATGTAATAGTGGCTCCTGAAACTGCTTGTAAAAATAAACCGATCAGAAGTAATAGTAAGCCAGTCTTTATAAAACTTTTGTAATCTCCCTCCAACTGGAGATTAATCCGCAGTTTCCTTTAAGGATAGAACAAGTCTTTAATACCTCTCCATATGAGCGTGGTGGTCTCCTTTTCCCCGAATACGGGTAAGTATTGGGCTGTGCAGTACAATAATATTTCCTTGACATATTTCTGCCTCTATTTCCAAAATCAAATCCCCTTCTGGGCGAAAAATACCTTTTTTGTCCTAAGACGAAGGTTTCATGCAGCTAAAATTTTTAGCTTCTTCATCCAATTTTTAATAGTTTAGGCAGATTTACTCCAACCAGATAACCAGGAGCTTGAACACCACTTGCTCGACACAGGCTTGCAAACCTTGGGTGAAAATATGGGCCGAATAGCCATTTTCCTCATACAATAATTCCATAGAAAGAATTGCACAATAGTCCCTCTTTTTTAAACTTATCCATCTCCCCAAAAGCCATAATGGCAGCAGAATAATTTGTGAGGATTTTTGAACCTCACTTCTTGAGCTCTCATATTTGGGGTCATGGATGCCCATATCAACGGATAAACCGTAGGCACTTCCAATGAAGCACAATTTCCTGTGCGTTTATAATTCTGATGTTTCAATCATCACAGAATCATGAAGTTGGTGAGATACCATATATTAATGTTGGCAGCTAGGTTTACTTCCATAGCCTCACCACTTCCTTCATATATAGCAAATTATTTTGCTATCCCAGGCACATTTGGCCTTTCTTTTATTTTGTGGTGTGTTTTCAAATGTAAATCACCATCAGCAGGGTCTGCCTTCTGCAGCCCTAAATCAATTGGGATTTCATCCCATGAGACTTCCTTCGGCCCAAATCCTGGGTCCGGAGTTCCAACTCCCAATTAGGCCCACAGCCATATTCAGAATAATTAAACCCCTCAGGGCTTTTTTGGGAACCTTCTGGGTACTGTGACCCTAGTCTCATAATTTTTTGGAGAACTTTCTCCATATGCTCCATTATTAGTTCCACATAGTTTACTTATCTGGAGGACTTTCAATATTAGAGTCATCAGAACCACGGGCCTCTCAGATTTCTTTTACATTTTTAGGAGCATTTCTCTCCGTGGTTATAGCTTCTGGAGAATCTAGAACTCGCTAACGGGTATATCAGCGGCCACCGGTATCGGAACCGGATCCGCACTAGCTTTTTCCCGTATTTTTATTTTCACCCCGGGAAGCTCTTTTTACCCGCGAATTTTCTTTGCCAATTCTCCATTTCTTTCATTAATCTGTGCTAAACAGCACTTTAACGTGACTCTGACTTTTATTTTATTTTACTTTTACTGCTGGACCCACCCAGCGTACTCTAACGAACGTCCCGACTTTGCCCCACTTACCTGCGGGTCCGTTCCGACCGCTGCGAGGAGCTGCTCCTTACTGCAGCTCCTCCTTCCGCCGTCAGCGTCGACGTAATGCCGTTTGCCAGCGTGAGGCGGGCTCTTCACGTAGTCACTCACGTGACTCCGAAGTAAAACATTAGTTTGCCAATAAAAATAGCTTCCAACTATGCCAGAGAATTTTGTCACCACAAATGATAGATATAGCTGCAGTCCACTGTCAGAGAGCTGGAGTAAACTCTAAATTTACAAAACTAAATGCAAAGTATCAAATGTGAATTTCTACTGCCACGGGCTGTTTAAGAATTAGTTAAGACAATTACTCTGGCAAGTTCAACCAGACACCATTGACAGACCACGTGTGAGCTCTGACATTGAGACCACATGGGAGCTGCAGCGCGGTGAACACGTGGAAGCATCCACAAGAACAGCTTGATGAAACAACCACCTGCTATGGCAGTAGTGCACTACTACCAAAAATACTGAGATGCGCAACTCACAAATACAGCAGTGGGCTTAAAGAATTGCTTGCATTCGGACGAGTTTACAAGTCGCCTATTACATAAGTACAGGAATCCCTGTAGTGGTCGTCATGGACGAGTTGTGCCGAAAGACATGCTTCCGTGTTCTATGACTCTATTACTCTATTAAGTAACTTGTACAATGAATTATTCAAATGTAAAAATTTGTTTTTCTCCGGAGTTTATATGACCTTGACATTATGAACAATCATTTATTTCCTTTCACACAAAACAACATAAGCATTTGAACATTACGTAGTGATCTTAGATTCTAGTTGAATCCGCAACCACTGATCTTGGCTTGCCTTTTTCTGTCCTTAATCTTGGATGCTAGATGGTATTGACATATTTATCAATACCTGTAATTCTTTATTGTAACCAGCTTTTAATTCCTTATGACTGACTTTACGTCCTTAAAAAAATGTGATATTGGCAAGGCCATCTTTTGTATGTGGTAGACAAAAATCTTCTGCAGAAAAGACAATGAAAATCTTCTAATTACCAAGCAAGTCTAAGAAAGATAGTCAGATCTATTTCTTTTGTTGCTGACTAATATTTTTTACAGTCCACTGGGAGAATGTTATTTGTCAAAAAAAAGCAAGGAAAGATTGATTAACTGCAAAATGCTTGGACTTCATAACAGCCACAAGGAATACCTTGTGCTTATGTAAGGTTTCATGATATCATTGAATATACACAATCCACCCCTCCCCCACCCCTACAAACACTTCCCCTGCCCCCACATGCACACCTCCCCCACCACACACCCTCCTCCCCCCACACCACCCTCTCTCCCCCTACACCACCCCATCCACACACAGCACTCCTCCCCTCCAACCCCTCCCACCACCCACCCCACTTCCCTCCCCCCCCATCCCTTCCTCACCTCCCGTACATGAAGAGGAGGAGGAGGGAGTGCTTGGGGATGAGGTGAAATGAGCCGCGCCTGCGCAGTTAGGGGCTATGGGTGAGTGGTGGAATATTGCGTTGGGGGAAAGATTTCTGTTGGGGGAATGAGTGAGTGGTGGAATATTGCATTGGGGAATAGGCTGCGTTGGGCCTTTCGTGTGACTGGGACCCAAAGGGTCCAACTTAGTCTATATCAAAACTTGAAACCCAGCACCAAGTTACTGCAGCAATTGGAAATCTGATATATAAACAACAAATGCTGGACATACTGAATAGATCAAATGCTATCAATGCGAAATGTTAGTTATTTTTTTAATTCTGCATAGATGCTGCTTGATCGGCTGAATATCTCCAGCATGTTCTGTTATTATTTCATTGGCCTGGATTTTTCTGTAGAATGGGCTTTCTCTTTTCCAAAATCAGTTACTGTCAGACATCCTTCAAAGGATTTCTTTGACCATGCACTGATAGGGGTGAGGAGCCTATCACACTCAATAAATTTCACATACAAGGAAGAAAAAATACATAGCAGAAAAAAAACATTTATTGTAATAATTATATTGTAGAATGTGAAATAAAGGTGGAAACATGTATAATGTGGAAACAGCTAAAGAGGAAGCTGAATAAATTATTTTTTAAAAAACGGTTAGTCTTGAGAATTGTTCCCGATGTTGGGGGAGTCCAGAACCAGGTGCCACAGTTTAAGAATAAAGGGTAAGCCATTTAGAATGGAGACGAGGAAACACTTCTTCAAACAGAGAGTTGTGAATCTGTGGAATTCTCTGCCTCAGAGGGCGGTGAAGGCCAGTTCTCTGGATACTTTCAAGAGAGAGCTAGATAGGGCTCTTAAAGATAGCAGAGTCAGGGGATAAGGAGAGAAGACAGAAATAGGCTACTAATTAGGGATGATCAGCCATGATCACATTGAATGGTGGTGCTGGCTCAAAGGGCCGAATGGCCTACTCCTGCGCCTATTGTCTATTGTCTATTGTCTAATTGCAAACCACACACATAAAGTCAGTTTACTTTTAGAGCCAGCATATTCTAAGCAGTCATAATTGACCAATATTGTGTTACAAACGGATCTGGACCTCATACGCTTTCTTAGTGTATATTGAAGCGACTACCTTGAAGTGCCTGAATTATCTATCAAGTCACTGCTTTTTCTTAACCAAAGTGATGAAGGCAGTCCAGTGCTGTCCATGGAGAAGCTTCATTGTTTTGGGCGTTAAATCATGTAAGCATGAAAATCGTAACATTTGCCATTGTAAATATAGATAATTTTGCTGTTGTTGCTAATGCATGAAGAAGGCCATTTGAAATGTTGGCCAGAAAGGTTTATAAATAAGCTTTCCAATAAATTCAAGCTAGTCACTGCTGTAACTAATAATTTATTACATCTTTCTTTGTTTTACTTCATAGCCTCATAATGTACCAAATAAGGAACGGGTTGTATTTGCCCAATGAGCTTTAATTCACTGATGTTGCTCTTGAATGTTCAGTTTGCTAAACAGCTAGTATTTACTCCTCAACCTGTGGCTGCATATTTGTCCAATCACAGCTATGCCTCTGCTAGAATTTATCAACAAACCACTGGTAAACAAACGACTGTGGAGGGCAAGTCAATGGATATCTTTAAGGCAGTGATAGATAGATTGTTGATTAGTACGGGTGTCAGGGTTATGGGGAGAAGGCAGGAGAATGGAGTTGAGAGGGAAAGATAGATCAGCCATGATTGAATGGCGGGTTAGACTTGATGTGCCAAATGGCCTCATTCTGCTCCTATCACATGAACCTATTAGAAGAACCAATGCTTACATTAATTGGAGATGTTCTGCAACTAGCCCGAAGAGGTTTTCTAGAATTCTTGTGGTTTTCAACAAGATCCATATTTTGTTTGAATTGTGAGTAGAGTAACTTGTGAAAGGTAAGGGATGCATCAGGAAGAACAGCATATTTCAGCGTGTCAAAGAAATGCAAGATACAGCAATTCCAGAAGCTTCCAGACTTGTACACCCATTGATAGGTGATAATAGCAATATGTTCAGCTCATTTTCCTTTGGCATCATTGCCATCTTCTACACATCATATACACTGATGCACTAGCATCTGCCTTATTAGCTCTTCTACCAAATGTAATCCTTTCTTTCACAAACAAGTTGGTGCGGAAATAAAATGCCAACGGAACAGCAACGGGAGATAGTTACGTTATCTTAAAGGACACTTTGCCAGCACTTGAACTGATCATAGTAGGTGATTTAAAATAATCGAATTGATGCAGTTAGTAGAGCTGCTTTCTCACAGCACTCGATATCAGTGTCCATTCCTGCCCATGGGTGTCATTTCTGGGTTTGCAAGTTCTCCTGATGACCGTGTGGGTTACGATACTGTAGTTTATGGTTTAGTCCTCTGGTCCTCTTCCATCCCAAATACATGCAGACCAATGGGTTAATTGGCTACTGTAAATTTCCCCCCAGCATATAGATGAATGGCAGTATTTGAGGAGAGATGATGAGAATTTGAGGAAAGTAAAAAAAGGATAAAGTTAGGCTCAGCGTAATGGGATGGTTGGGGCGAAATTGGTGGGTTGACAACCTGTTTCCTTGCTGTATTACTCTTGAGTCTTGGCTCCAGCAGTCTGACGCAGCTTGTTTTCTGGTACAAATTTAACACTGATTGTGGAGTTGACAATGTAAATGACAATATGTGCCATTAAGAAACGATAGCAACTATTTCTTCCATTCCACCATTTCTGCTTATTTTGGGGTTTCACCTCAGCATCGACTCTTTTGTGAAAGACCATAATGCAGTGTCCCCTATTTCCATAGCAGTCTCATCCATTAGTATGAGCTTGTGTACATGCTCACTCCTTGGTATTTGTATTAAACAAGGAAAGAGTGTGCAGTCGTTTGTGGAACTGTGAAGATTTGTCTGTCAGGGTGACATTTTAAATCTCCCTCCCATTCCCACACTGACCTTTCTGTCTGGGGCCTCCTCCACTGACAGAGTGAGGCCCAATGCAAATTGAAGGAACAACACCTCATATTTCGCTTGGCACCTCTGCTCAGTCCACCTCTGCTCAGTCCACCAGTCCATCCGATCTCCCGGTTGCTAAACACTTTATCTCCCCCTCTCATTCCCACACTGACCTTTCTGGCATTGGCCTCCTCCACTGTCAGAGTGAGGCCCAACGCAAATTAGAGGAACAACACATCATGTTTTGGTTAGGCACCTTACATTCCAGCGGTATGAATATTTATTTCTCAAACTTCAACCCTTGCTTTACCTCTCTCTCCGTCCCTTCCCCTTCCTCGTTCTCCAACTTGTTCCAGTGTCCTCCTGATTAAATATTACTGATTATATGCCTTATTGTCACCTTCGCCTCAGCTAACAATGAACCATTCTGAATTGTCTTGATCATCATCCCCTTCAATCTGTGTTTTCACACCTTACCTTTCCATATCTCTATGTCTCCCTTTCCCCTGACTCAGTCTGAAGGGTCCACATTAGTCAGAAAATGGTGTTAGGTAAACTGTTGGGACTGAAGGCAGATAAATCCCCAGGGCCTGATGGTCTGCATACCAGAGTGCTCTAGGAGGTGGCCCTATAAATCTTTTTTCAATGTTCTCTCAACTCTGGATCAGTTCATGTGGACTGGAGGGTAGCCAATGTAACTCCACTTTTTTAGAAAGGAGGGAGAAAGAAAGTGGGGAATTATAGACCAGTTAACCTTACATTGGTAGTGGGGAAGATACTGGAGTTGATTATTAAAGATGTTATAGCAGCGCATTTGGAAAGTGGTAAAGGGATCGGTCAAAGCCATCATAGATTCTATGAGGGGGTAATCATGCTCGACTAATCTTTTGGAATTTTTTGAGGACATAACAAGTAGAATGGATAAGGGAGAGTCAGTGGATGTAGTGTATCTGGACTTTCAAAAAGCCTTTGACAAGGTCCCACACAAGAGATTAGTGTGCAAAATTAGAGCACATGGTATTGGGGGTAGGGAATTGACATGGATAGAGAACTGGTTGGCAGGCAGGAAGCAAAGAGTAGGAATTAACGGGTCCATTTGGCAGGCAGTGACCAGTGGGGTGCTGCAAGGCTCGGTGCTGGGACCCTAGTTATTTACAATATATATTAACGATTTAGTTGAGGGAATTAAATGTATCATCTCCAAGTTTGCAGATGACACAAAGCTGGGTGGCAGTGTGAACTGCAAGGAGGATGCTATGAGGCTGCAGGGTGACTTAAATAGGTTTGGTGAGTGGGCAGATGCATGGCAGATGCAGTATAATGTACATACATGTGAGGTTATCCACTTTGGTGATAAGAACAAGAAGACAGATTATTATCTGAATGGTGTCAGATTAGGAGAAGGGGAGGTGCACGGAACCTGGGTGTGATTGTACATCAGTAAGTGAAAGTAAGCATGCAGGTACAGCAGGCAGTGAAGAAAGCCAATGGCATGTTGGCCTTCATTGTGAGAGGATTTGAGTTTTCGAGCAAGGAGGTCCTACTGCAGTTGTACAGGGCCCTGGTGAGGCTGCACCTGGAATATTGTGTGTAATTTTGGTCTCCTAATTTGAGGAAGGACATTATTGCTATTGAGGGAGTGCAGCGTAGGTTCACCAAGTTAATTCACGGGATGGTGGAACTGTCGTATGATGAAAGAATGGGCCGACCGACTGGACGTATTCCAGAATTTAGAAGGATGAGAGGGATCTTGTGGATATAAAATTCTTAGAGGATTGGACAGGGTAGATGCGGGTAAAATGTTCCCCATGTTGGGGGAGTCCAGAACCAGGAGTCACAGTTTAAGAGTAAGTGGTCGGCCATTTGGACTGAGATGAGGAAAAACGTTTTCACCCTTGAGAGTTGGGACTGTAGAATTCTCTGCCACAGAAGGTAGTGGAGGCCAATTCACTGGATGTTTTCAAGAGAGAGGTAGATTTAACTCATAGGCTAAGGGAATCAAGGGATATGGGGGAAAAAAGCCGATACGGGGTACTGATTGTGGATGATCAGCCATGATACAGGGTACTGATTGTGGATGATCAGAATGGCGGTGCTGGCCGAAGGGCCTACTCCTGCACCTATTTTTCTAAGTTTCTATGAAATATCACCCTTCCTTCTCTCCAGAGATGGTGCCTGTCCCGCTGAGTTACTCCAGCATTTTGTGTCTATCTTCGATGTAAACCAGTATCTGCAGTTCTTCCTAGACATCCCGACATTTCAAAAAGTGAGAAGAAACATAGGTCGAAAAAGGAAGGGTAATAACACATGCGCAGACTGCAAGTTACAGCATAAATAGGCACGGAGAAGTACGCTATGTTGTCTGGTGAAGAAGGGACACATTGTGAGGGTTGGGGTTACAGATGTGATTGGCTTGTCAGAGTGAAAGAGGTAAGAGTCAATCTTATTAGGTTAAGGCTAGTTAAAAACTCATTTGAAATTGATTTCCAATCAGTCATGCATATTAAGCTACTTAGTTCTGCAGTGGAGCTGAATTTTAGAAATGGAATAGAGTGCGCGGCCTCTACCCTACAATTCATATATTACTGGTGACCAGTGATAAATATCTAGACTATGCAGCCATCTTACCATGTTTTTGCATAATAATGCAAGAATTCTTTAGTTTCTCCAGTGTTATCCGATTGTTTTCCAAGACATTTTTCTGCTATCAGTTAGGGTCAAACATTTTGATCCTGTAAAATGTTCCTTTCACTGCAGTTCTGCCAGTTAAAATGCAGCATTGGTCAACAAGGCATGGCACAAATGGTTTTAAATGCTGTCATCCTATTCTGGAATTTTTTGAAGATGTAACACGGAAAAAGGATAAACGAGAGCTAGTGGATGTAGTGTCAGAAAAAGCATTTGATTAAGGTCCCACATAGGAGATTAGTGGGCAAAATTAGGGCATCTGGTATTGGGGGTAGACATGGATAGAGAAGTGGTTGGCAGACAGGAAACAAAAGAGTAGAGATTAAGGGGTCCCTTTTAGAATGGCAGGCACTGACAAGTGGGGTACCGCAAGGCTCGGTGCTGGGACCGTAGCTATTTACAATATACATCAATGATTTGGATGAAGGGATTCAAAGTAACATTAGCAAATTTGCAGATGACACAAAGCTGGGTAGCAGTGTGAAGTGTGAGAAGGATGCTATGAGAGTGTAGGGTGACTTGGACAGATTGGGGGAGTGGGCTGATGCATGGCAGATGAAGTTTAATGCGGATAAATGTGAGATTATCCACTTAGTTAGTCAAAAACAGGAAGGCAGATTACTATCTAAATGGCATCAAGTTGGGAAAAGGGGAAGTACAACAGGATCTGGAGGTCCTTGTACATCAGTCTATGAAAGTAAGCATGCAGGTACTGCAGGCAATAAAGAAATCGAATGGCATGTTGGCCTTTATAACAAGAGGAATCGAATATAGGAGCGAAGAGGTCCTTCTGCAGTTGTACAGAGCCCTAGTGAGACCACACCTGGACTATTGTGTACAGTTTTGGTCCCTAATGTGAGGAAGGACATTCTTCTATTGAGAGAGTGCAGCATAAGTTCACAAGGTTAATTCCCGGGATGGCGGGACTGTCACATGCTGAGAGAATGGAGCAGCTGGGCTTCTACACTCTGGCGTTTAGAAGGATGAGACGAGATCTCATTGAAACATATAAGATGTTTGGACACGCTAGAGGCAGGAAACATGTTCCCGATGTTGGGGGAGTCCAGAACCAGGGGCCACAGTTTAAGAATAAGGAGTAAGCCATTTAGAATGGAGACGAGGAAACACTTTTTCTCACAGAGAGTGGTGAGTCTGTGGAATTCTTTGCTTCGGAGGGCAGTGGAGGCGGGTTCTCTGGATGCTTTCAAGAGAGAGCTGGATAGGGCTCTTAAAAATAGCGGAGTCAGGGGATATGGGAAGAAGGCAGGAATGGGGTACTGATTAGGAATGATCAGCCATGATCACATTGAATGGTGGTGCTGGCTCAAAGGGCCGAATGGCCTATTCCTGCACCTATTGTCTATTGTCTATTACAATTTTAGGCATACATGCAGGCGATAGGGTGGGTCACAGTGATAAGCAGGGGTCATAGGCAGTGATTAGTAAGTTCATAAGGTGATAAATGAATGATCCAACCTTCATGCACATGAAAACGTACCATAATACTTTTATGTTATAGATATTATATCATCTCTCCATGAGCAGTGGCATCTTAGGCTGGCTATTTGACAGACAACAATAATAGGGCATTGATAGAATGCAGAGGTAGAAACATTATTTACTGTCCCTGAGAGAGAACAGCAGGTTCATGTTGAACAAAAACTATTGTAATTCGTCCAAGGCTCTGCCCGTACAACTCTGGTTATCTATTGGGGAATATTGTTGGTCTGTTGCCACTCCTTTCCATATTGTAATGCACGCCAACTTCCCAAAGCTTACATGATAGCAACTACCATTGCGTGACAATAGTCAAAGCATTCACTCAGGCACTTTAATGATTTAATACTATGATTAAATGAGAACTTATTTGATCGTTATTTTATGAGGAGTTACAATGAGGGATTACGTGAAGACCCCCGCCAGCACGCATGCGCAACATTCTTCAAAGCAGTGGTGTGATATCACAGAACTCAGTTGACTGTATGTATAGTAAGATAAGAGAACTAAAATACCAGTTGATCCTTATCAAACTTCAAACTGGTAAGTTCTCGTTTAATCTTACTATTTTACTTCGGAGTCACATGAGTGACTACATGAAGATTTCAAAGCTCTATGATTTCATGCCGTGGACGAGTCCATGCATCACACACTGCATCAGTGAAGAGCTACTTTTTATAATGCATTCAGACATGACATAGGTATAGTAATGTTGATGCTATTATGTACACATATTGATAATAGTACCTCCTACACCCGGGAGGAATTATACACAGACCTAAAGAGTCGGCAAATACCCCTGGTCTGGTAAGGGTATTCCTAAATGTTTGTAATCGTTCGTAAGACCATCCTGCAGCTGCTAGGATGTGGTCCCATGAACGTCCAACCCCTGCTGCTGATAAAGTAGCAGCCTGGGTGGAGTGAGACTTGTATGTCAGTGTTCACTCCTGTGTCCCATAACCCATATAAACAACCAGGCGATGGTCTGTAGTGAATCTCTTGTGAGGCTTCATGTGACTAACAACCATAGCTAGTTCAGAGTCCCTAAAGCTCTGGTGAGATTAACATACTGGTGTAGATGTGTGGCCACATACACCCGAAGGTCCATGGGATATGCCAGCAATTCTTCTAGTTTGACCTAATGTCCTTGGCGATTTCTGCTGATTAAGTGATAACATAAATGTAATTCCCTGCAGAATAATCATCTTGTCCAGTCACAGCTAAGCAACTGGACCCATGGTGCTGACTCAGCATTTTCGGAGTGCCTGACTGGCCTATACAGCTATGATCCCGCTGATGTTGGGAATGATGATAGAACCTTATATGGATTGCAGGCACTAAAAGGCTGGTTAGCCGTGACCGGGGTACCATCCTCTGCATACTTAAATCTAGTAATTGACTTGCAGACTGGGAAGACCGCTTCCTGCGGCTTACAATTGTCAAACCATACTATGGACGTGCTCACTGCAATTGCAGGGTTAGCACCAAACAAACAGTGCTTCCCTCATAGGGGGAGTATTTTTTGTGAACACAAATGTGGACACGGATGACTGACGTCTTAAGTTCAGTTCCATATGGGGTTGACAATCATACAAGAGTGCCTTTACTGTGCCGCACGTGCCTTTTTAGCATATTGGCTGCGACGAGCAGAATCCACTCCGTTGGGTCACCTTCTGTTCAAGATTATAAGAGTATCTTCAACACGGCACCCCCCAGGCAGGTACGCAGAGATATGGGATGTTAACACTAAACCAAGTGGTAATGCTCAATTTGTAAGACCCGTCTGGTAAGGTCCTTGAATCCTTGCGATTCCACATCCATTCTCGTTTCCCTGCTGATATGCCAATTCCAGTGAAGTTAGGTAAACTATAACCGGATACTTTGACTTGATTGCACCCATGTGATTTACATATAATAGCAGCAGAGTGTATCAAGTTAGACTTGAGCATGCAGATATGCATATTCGCACAACCTTCATCCACAGAATGCACCTAATGTAAATAGGTAGTTGATACCATATAACAGAATAATTGGTAACTCATGCAAACCCCATCCGCCTCCGTAACTAAAGATGGTATATAGTAATTATCCATCTTTAACATAGCATCAGTTAGTAATTAACTTGACGAGTACTGATGAAGGTTAGTGGGGCAATGCTGAATACTGTTTGTCCGCAATGGTGACTTTGATAATTCCAGCTGGGAACAGCCTGTGAGCTTGCTCCTTTGCATGCCGTAAGCTCTGATGGTGCAGAAGGCGCAATAGCACAGCTGACCAATATATACTAATATAGACAATTTGATAATTTCAGTTGCTATAAACTTAAATTTACTGGATGGATGAGAATCCAATTTCTTCAGAATGGTTTGTGGCTGATCCGCTGATTTGGCAAAATAGAGTGTTTTAGAACATTATCCAGATAGCCCATAATATAATATCTTAGGTGAGCCCAGTGGAAACTGTTCCCCTGTTGTTAGACATTCAGCAAAGTCTATACTGCATGTGCGAGTTGAACCGGTATCTTTCATTGTGACAATGAGCGGCCCGCAACTGCGACCTGTCTTGAAAGGCAATAATGTATAAACAAGTGTAAATTTACCAATTTGTAAATGGTCCACATACTTCTTATTTCGGAAAAGAACCAGACCCACCTACCTTCATGGTTATTGGTGGTCTTGTGGCAAGCCCAAAGGCTCCTGGCGCGGGTTCTAATTCCGTCCCAATTTTGGAGAGTAGGATTGCTGGGGTGTGTGGACCCAATTCCCTGAGGACCGGTTTGGCCTTGGCCTGAAAGCATGCGCCCAGCTTTGAAGCTGCCACCAGCTTCAGTGAACGCTTGCTGCCGATAGAGGCGTAGGGGGGTGTTGCCATGGTACCTTGATAAGCTGGACAGCTTTAATTCTTCATCCGGCTCTTACCTGTTTGGGCAGGTTCCTGAAGAGAGGATTCGGCGGCTAGACATTGCTGGCCTCACTTGAACCTTCAGATTTGAATTTAAGGCAGGTCCGATGACGTTTTCTGGAAGCAGTTCATTTTTGAAGTGCATTGTACCCCCATATAGCGTTGTTCACTGCTGGTCCTTTCAGGGACAATTTTGCAGGTGTATGGTAATCCACCACCGGCACATGATGTGGCGTGAGGTGGCTGTTCCTTCACGAGGAAACTCTAGCCTTCAGGTTTTCGTTTAGCGAAGGTCTTGATGCCACGCCAGAATTTTCTGGAACCTCACGTTTGTACTCCAGTATGTTCCCTGGACATACTTCCGAGTCTTCCACTTCATGCGGGATACGTAGGTGGTGGACCTTCCAGCCCGGACCCATGTTGAGTATCCGAGGTTATCTGCCGGCGGGAAATTCCTCCGTAGGTGGTATCTTAGAGTCCGGACCCTCCGAGTCTACGGGCTCATCCGCCGGTGGTATATTCACAGCCCGGACACTGCAGCTCTCTGGGCTTACCGTAGGCGGTATATCTCTACTGATATGCCATACATGGACCATATCAGGTGGGAGCATTAGTGCGATGAGCGCTCTCTGACGCTATCCATGCTCCTCATGCGTAAACGGCCGAGGACGTACCCATGTTGGAGGGGACCTTCCTGGCCTCCCATTGAACCTCTTCTCGGCCGCTGGAGTCTGAAAAATGCCGTCGGCTATCCGCACTTCTGCGGTCCGCAGCCATGTCTCACGGTCCCCTCACGTGGTCCCTGCGGCCGGGTTTATTCCACGGTTTCTCTTCCCGCGGTCCCCACAGCTGGGTTTCCCCGAGCCGGGTTCATCCCGTGGTCTTCCCGCGTTCCCCGCTGCCGGATTCCCCCCCCCCCCCAGCCGGGTTCATCCCGTGGTAGTCTTCCCGCGGTCCCCGCAGCCGTGTTTTCCCCGAGCCGGGTTCATCCCATGGTCTTCCTGCGGTACCCGCAGCCGAGTTTCCCCCCCAGCCGGGTTCATCCCGTGGTGGTCTTCCCGCGGTCCCCGCAGCCGTGTTTTCCCCGAGCCGGGTTCACCCCGCGGTTTGCTTCTCCCCACGGTCCCTGCGGCCGGGTATCCCCTCCCCCGAGCCGGGTTCATCCCGTGGAGAATCTTTCCGCGGTCCCCACAGCCGGGTTCTTCCCCCGCGGTCCCCGCGGCTGGGTTTTTCCTTCAGCCGGGTTCACCCCACGGCCAGAATCCTCCCGCGGCTCCTGCGGTCGGGTTTCCCCGAGCCGTATTCACCTCGCGGCTAGATCCTTTTTGTTGTCCCGGTTCCCCGCGGAATCCATTCCGCGGTTTACAACAGCCGGGATCCCTCTCGGTCCCTGGAGATGGGATTCCCCGTGTAGTCTGTGGTTGGGTTCCCCCTCCAGCCGGGCATCCCCGCGATTCCCGCAGCCGGGATTTCCCCACGGTGTAGGGGACGCAATATCTCCAGCAGGAACTCTGTGCACAGAGCTTCCTGCAAGGAGAAAAACAGACCTGGAGATTAAGTTGAAAAACTTCCCTTCAGGTTTCAAACTTACCGCTGGTGGAGCAGCGCTTCCACAGGCTGTCGATGAGCAATGCGGTAGACGATATGTCGCGCATGCGTGCTGGCGGGGTCTTCACGTAGTCACTCACGTGACTCCGAAGTAAAATTCAATTATAATTATTGTTACATATAAACTGGTACAGTTAAATGCTTTGTTTTGCATACAACCTGGTAAAATCATATAGCAGACCTGACCAAGTACGCAAGAGTCACCTCATTTCTGACACCGATAAAGTTATAAAAACTTAATTGAACAGTCTTATCTTCTTGCAGCTGCTAACCATTTCTGCTGCCGCACATGGCAGCAGGCGGCCCCCCGATGGATCATCCCTTCGTTCTGGGCACCCATATCCGACTCCCCCCTTTGTTCTTCTTCGTTCTCAGTGCTCCACCGCTGGGGCTCCCCTTCGTTGGGTTTGCATGGGTTACTGTTGCCTGTGTTGCACTGAAACTGCAACTGCAGCCATTGAGCAATGCATTATGTTTGGGCACGCAAGAGTGCAAATGGAGTTGGCTATCTTTTCCATGTTAGAAGGGAGAGTTTGCTAGGGCCTGCAACAAGTTGACGCCTGATTTTTCCATGCACCATGATGTTGAATGCAGGCTTTCTGGTCACCTGCTCTAATGTAACTAAGTAATTTGTTGTACACACTCATTTGTATTTCAATGTGCTATCTCAATCAAAGTCCTCATTTTAGTTTGAGTTGATTATCCACAAGGTTTTAACAAGGTGGCACCTTCAATACCCTGAATCCATACCCAATCATGTTCAATGTCTAACTACCTCCAGATCTTGGTCCAATGCCATTCTCTTAATTATGCGCAGTATCTTAAGTAAAAGTTTCAAGTGAGACATGGGACTATGCATTCAACAAGTCTGTTTTTACTGTGTTCCGGTTTTGCTTTGCTAGATCACTCTTTGAGTTCTGTAAACAAAAACACAATGTTTATATTTTGATGAGGGGAAGAATTAAAATAAGAAGTGCTTTCATCATCTGCTACTTTAAAATCCTAAGAAATTGTGGGAAAGTGAGATCATGATCATCCTCAATGCTTTCAATCCCATCATTACCTACGAATCCTTCCATAATGGTTACCTCTGCAACCCACCATAGGTGTGAGGCTTGCAAAAATACTGAGAATACAAAGGTGAGATTAACCATTTGAAGATCAAACTTGATTCCTGATTGGAATGTTGGTTGTTGTTTGAAGGGTATGGTATAGTGCAGTGTTTGAGGCAAGTGATGATGTTGTGGGCTACAATGCTTAACAATGTATTCCCTGGTTTTTTTAACCATTTCTGCCAGGCCATGGAATCCACTCAAGCACTGTCCGGATATTCGGTGGCTTGATTACTGATGTTGATCTCCAAGGTTATCTGCTTGTATTGCTTTTTGGTATAAGGCAAGAGAGCTTCCAAAAAGCCCTCCAGTGAAGCATGAAAACCCATCTCATCTCATTTGGTGGCTTTTTTTCATAAATTCCAAGGTCAGATAATTTCCTGCTCGATTGCCAATGACATCTACTGACATAATGAGCCTTTGCTTTAAGAAGTGCAGACTGCCTTTGAGCAAATTAGACCAGGTTCATCTGGAACAAACAGATGACCATTTTTGGGCACTGCTCTCACGTATGCAGCCTGTCAACAGTGTGGTTATGTCTGGCTGCAAACAGAAACCTTTATAATGAGCTGGCAACACAGTCATGATCCACATGCCTATACTTCAGCGTATCCAATTCTACTCCCAATGCTGTGCTGCCAATTCATATGAAAGATCATTAATACGTTTTTGTCATTTTGTGGTAATGTCACAATCTATATTTATTGATTAAAATTTGAGGATTTTTCAAAAATCCCATTTGAATTATCTGCTTTTTGCCAGTGATTAACAGGAATATTCTGTATCATAGTCACCATCCAAAATCAGTGACTTTGTGGGAAAAGGAATAAGAACTAGGATTACATTGATAGCAATTGCATTTTGCCGCATTAATCATGAATTCATCTGTTACATGCCTCATTTTTAAATCAATGGCGAATTGACACAGTTTAGAAAAAGTCCAAAGAGCCCCATCTAGCTCTCTCTTGAAAAAGTATCCAGAGGAACCAGCCTCCAACACCCTCTGAGGCAGAGAATTCCACAGACTCACAATCTTTGTGAGAAAAAGTGTTTCCTCGTCTCCGTTCTAAATGACTTACCCTTATCTTAACTGTGGCCCCTGGTTCTGGGGGACTCCACAACATTGGCAACATGTTTCCTGCCTCTTGCGTGTCCAACCCTTAAAAAATCTTATATGTTTCAATAAGAATTTGGGTAGCATTCATTGTCAATCATTTTTTTCTGTTTTGTAAATAACTCTAATTTTCAAAACATTTGAAAAACTCTTGAAATATGTTCAAATAATCAATTAAAAAATTAATTAAAAAATAAAGATAACATATATGATCTTACTGAATGACAGGGCTGGCTTGATAAAACTGTTTTGTTCAAGTCCTGCTTCTAATTCTTGTGTTCTGAAGGGGTCAGCATTTTATGTTGATGCTTTTCATATAAAATGAAAAAATGTGAATATTTAACAATTTCTAACGAATTGAGGAAATTTAGTTTAGTTCCGAGATTAGAGCACAAAACGGGCCGTATTCCAATATAAGTCCTCTTCAAAGACAAAAAATTAAATGACGAGAGGGTTAATGTCAAAGGAAAAAGGTAATAATGAGACTAATAAAGAAGCATCGATTTGGATGCAGAGAAGATGCAAATAGGAATAGCAACATCAATATCTGAAATATTTCAATTAATATTAATATGAATATTTCCACTCTGTATCTCTAAAGTCTTAAAAAAACCCATCAAAAACATTTGCACAGCACCATTGGCAATGAAAGCAGAGCAGTAGTGGCATAGTGAATTTAATAGATAGGTGACCAAAAACTCTTGTTATAAATTTAGACCAAATAATGATTTTCTGAAATATTGTGAGGTGAAAAATAACTTTGTTTCTTCACTCTGTGTGCTTAAGGAAGGGGATCATTAGCAAAATACAGTATAATACATGGAAGTGAAACTAAATTGCTTTTTACTTGAAAAGAATATTTGAAGCACGTGTAATGGAGGAGGTTAAGATATGTCATTAGATATATATAAGAATGAAGCATGGAAAAAGAAGTGGGTGATTGGGGAGCAGACCAGTACATCAGGAGGCTTGTGATCCATTCGGGGGGTGGAGAGTGTGGGGGCGGAGGAAATAGGAAATATTTTTAGGATGTTGGAAATGATGGATTTGAGTGTGAAAATTGTTGGGTGGAAATGATGGATTGAGTGTGAAAATTGTTGGGTGGTAAATGAGGACCAAGGATCCATATTAGGATTCAGGTAATGAGAGTGGTAAGGACTGGAAACAGAAGTATTTGAAATGGAATTGATATGGTTATGGCCGCCTTTAAAACAGATGTGGGATTACTTGATTGAGGAGCAAGGAAGTTGTGTCAGAAACATTGGTTTGTTATGTAACTTTTTGTTTCATGAAAATGCCACGAAGATGCCTCTGCACTTTTTCCCATGGAATGGAATAGAGGCCTTACAATAACAGTTGTCAGAATTAATGTTGCAGGTCAACAGGCTTTCAGTAGATACTGGCCTAGCTCAGAAAATAAATATGGAGAAATCAAGGAAGGGAGTCAGATTAAGGTAAGAGAAGGGAGGAGATGGGCAGCAAAGTTAATGATATTTTCCAGTTCAGGACAAGCACAATAAATGAGACTGTTGGAGAGTACTGGAAAAAAAACAATTCAGATTTCTAGCATCAATAGTATTTTAGTTTGTTGCACAAATGCAACACTAGCAAGTTTGTGGATGACACAAAGCTGGGTGGCAGTATGAACTGTGAAGAGGATGTTAGGAGGTTGCAAGGGTGACTGGACAGGTGGTGATGTGAGTGGGCAGATTGCGTGGCAGATGCAGTATTAATATAGATAAATGTGAGGTTATCCACTTTGGCGGCAAAAACAAGTGGGCAGATTATTATCTCAATGGGGTGACGTTAGGTAAGGGGGAGGTGCAGCGAGACCTGGGTGTCCTTGTACACCAGTCACTGAAAGTTTGCGTGCAGGTACAGCAGGCAGTGAAGAAAGCTAATGGAATGTTGGCCTTCATAACAAGAGGATTTCAGTATAGGAGTAAAGAGGTTCTTCTGCAGTTGTATTGGGCTCTGGCAAGACCACATCTTGATCATTGTGTACAGTTTTGGTCTCCTAATTTGAGGAAGGACATCCTTGTGATTGAGGCAGCATAGGTTCAAGAGATTGATGCCTGGGATGGCGGGACTGTCATATGACGAAAGATTGAAAAGACTAGGCTTGTATTCACTGCAGTTTAGAAGGATGAGGGGGGAAAGCTTATCGGAAACATATAAAATTATAAAAGGACTGGACAAGCTAGATGCAGGAAAAATGTTCCCAATGTTGGGCGAGTTCAGAACCAGGGGCCATAGTCTTAGAATAAAGGGGAGGCCATTTAAGACTAAGGTGAGAAAAAAACTTTTTCACCCAGAGAGTGTGAATTTGTGGAATTTCCTGCCACAGAGGGCAGTGGAGGCCAAATCACCGGAATGGATTTAAGAGAGAGTTAAGGGCCTGTCCCACCAGCATGCAACTCCATGCGGTGAGCGTGACCAAACTAGAAGCGGGGGCCGCGCGAGAGTCGAGTGATCCCTTACAGGGCCGGTCCCACCAGCATGCGCCTGCATGCGGCGAGCGCGACCAAACCGGCAGCGGTGGCCGCGCGGATGTCGGGGGGGGAGTGGCGCGACGTGGCGCGAAGTTGGAGCGAAGTCCGCGGTAAGTTCGCAAGGACAGAGAGGGACACACAGAGAGGGACACGGAGGCACACAGAGAGGGGCACGGAGGCACACAGAGAGAGGGCCACGGAGGCACACACAGAGAGGATCATGGAGGCACATATAGAGAGGGTCATGGAGGCACGACGTCGAGGAGGTGCGTAATGCGTCGAGGCGGCTGTGGGCCGCCTCGACGGCTCAAGCGACCACGTTAGGTCGGGCTCACCACATGGAGTCGCATGCTGGTGGGACAGGCCCTTTAGATAGAGCTCTAGGGGCTGGTGGTATCAAGGGATATGGGGAGAAGACAGGCACAGGTTATTGATTCAGCCATGATCACAATGAATGGCGGTGCTGGCTCGAAGGGCCGAATGGCCTCCTCCTGCACCTATTTTCTATGTTTCTATACTTCTATATTTTTGCTGGTTATTACATATAGAAAGATAATCATGGAATGGTTTTGAAATTTGCTAACCATATATACTTAAGTAAGGTACAGCAGGCATAACGTGTTATATTTGTGTAATAGTGTTTAATATGGAAAAGTATGGTGTCATGCATATGTTCAGATTTAATAAAACTCGGCATTATAGAGAATAAAGTTGAAGCTAGATGTTATATTACATTACCGTCTAAGTTGTTTTTATATTCATTGTTGCAATGTATATGAATTAATTTGCTCAGCAGCCTCAGCCTTTTAAAGTGACAGAGCTATACAGCATGGACACAGCCCCTTCAGCCCCACTCATCAATGCCGACCAAGCCTTGAACATGTGGTAAAATGCAAAAAACAGAAAGTTATTGTTTGCTGATCTCCAGAAACAGCATTTAATCACAAGGGTATAATTTGGTCATTATATACCCATTAAATATCCAAGCAACTGTTAATGTCATCAGTTCTATGAGCAGAATTAGGCCATTCGGCCCATCAAGTCCATGCCATTCAATCATGCTGATCTATCTATCCCTCCTAACCCCATTCTCCCGCCTTCTCCCCATAACCCCTGATACCTGTACAAATTAAGAATCTATCTATCTTTGCCTTAGAAATATCCATTGGCGGCCTCCACAGCCTTCTGTGGCAAAGAATTCCACAGATTCGTCACCTCTGACTAAAGAAATTCCTCTTCATCTCCTTTAATTCTGAGGCTATGACCTCTGGCCCCAGACTCTCCCACTAGTGGAAAGATCCTCTCCACAACCACTCTATCCAAGCCTTTCACTATTCGATAAGTTTCAATGAGAATCCCCCTCGTCCTTCTATTCATAAAGTGAGAAAAATATAAAATTGTCTATTCAAGTGCAAATTATTATTTTTCTCTGACATTATCAGAAATACTATCATATCCTTTTCCCAATTTTTTTAAGTGGAACTTTATTTCTTCAGCTCTGAATTATTCCCACAAATTTCATATGTTAGGGAAGCTAGGCTAAAACAAACCCATTTTTTAGCCTAGCTAAAAAAGGGGTTTGACAGGCTGATACAACAATTGTCAGTGTTGAAAAAATGCCTGGGTAATAATCATTGATTATACATAATCAGTAGTCTGAAACAGGAACACAATTTCTGGAGTTGAGAACAATCTCCAATCAATGTAGTGTGAGGAAGTTAAATAAAATGTACCCCTATATTCTTTGTTTCAGTTATTGAATCAGTCATTGCAAAGAAACGTTTCAATTAATTTATCGAATGACATACTATTAAATAGACATTATTTCAAAATGTACCTTTAGAATGCATACAGATAGCATGGAATAGTCCATCCTTTAGAATTCCATTTTTCCAATTGACATTCAGATTAATGTCATTAGGTGATTTATCCCAATGCTATGGGGGAACTTTGAACACATTTCTGCCAAAGGTTTGGGAGAAGAGGCTAAAAGTAAAGAGCTCAGATAAACAAAACTTCATCGCATTTCTTGCATCCCGAAGAGGGAAAAAAACCCCAAATGCTGTGCACATGTAGACTGAAGCCACATTGACCAGGCTGATTGACACTTGTTGTCTTTTCCAGGAAACTTGTCAGTTTATTAATTTAATGCCTGTAATGGCTTTTGTAATTTTAATAGTAAGATTAAACAAGAACTTACCAGTTCGAAGTTTGATCGTTATTTTATGAGGAGTTACGATGAGGGATTACGTGAAGAACCCGCCTCACGCTGGCAACGGCATACTTCAAAGCAGCGGCATGAAAAACACAGAACACCAAAAGCCGGAGTAACATAGTAAGGCTCATAAAAGACTTAGAACTACCATTTGATCATTTATTTTATGAGGGTGGGAGTGGAGGGCACGTAATCCCTCATCGTAACTCCTCATAAAATAACGATCAAACTTCGAACTGGTAAGTTCTTGTTTAATCTTACTATTTTTACTTCGGAGTCACGTGAGTGACTACGTGAAGATTTTAAAGCTTTCTGTGTTTTTTATGTCGTAGAATCAATCCGTACGACAGTCCGGCTAAGTAAACACATACATGAGAAACCAGACTAATGTTAGATCATTTCACAATTAACTTTTTAATGGTTTTTAAAGACCATATAATAACCCTCCTTATATCTGAGGGAAATGATTACAAGCCATAAAAGATAGAAGTGACTACACCATTGATTATAGCAATTAATAGTAAACAAAGCAGGTGATTATAGTGCTCCCAACACCGCGTGTCCAAAGCTTGTCATAGTGTGAACAGGTTTATTGTAGAACTTTGAAAAAGTTTCTTCTTTACTCCACCCTGCGACTTTTAAAATATGCTCGAGAGGTACGTCCCGCCCCTTCGCCGCGGACGTAGCTGCCGCCCTGGTGGAGTGAGATTTGAACACATCAGTGTCTACTCCCGCTAAAACCTGTTTCAACCATTTTGAGATAGTTTGAACTGAAGCTTTTGTGTGTGGTTTTTTGTGCATAACCATTAACGCTTTTTCATTTCCTCGAAGGGTGTCAGTAACTTTAATATATTCGTTCAAATGTTTAACCACACACAAAGTAGGATCAATATGATAAGCTTGAAAGGTTACCTTTGTTCCAGATCTCCCTGGTCTGCTTTGTTTGATCAACTCGTAAACATAGAACACAACATTATCTGTAGTCACATGCATACAGTCTAAACGCAACATTTGTAAAGTTTGCACTCTTTGAGCTGAAACCAGTGACATTAACATGACTAATTTCAATGTCAATCTTTTCCCAATGTCAACCCTTCAATTGGAGTCCATTGTCTAAGTAGCATAAGTACAATGCTCACATCCCAAATCTCTGTGTATCTTGGTTTGGGTGGATTAATATTAAAGATTCCTTTCATGAATCTAGATATTAATGGTACGACCCAATTGATCTCTGATCAGTCATAAGTCCTAAATAGGACGACAAGGCACTGCGTGCTGTGTTAATGGCACTGTAACTTAAATGTTGCTGAAAAATGCAAATTGGCAAGGAATTCCAAAAATTTGCAATATTTACAGTATCATAAGAAATATTTGACTGTGTGCAAAAGTCTTCCCATTTCTTAATATGTGTCATATATTGCTTTTGTGTGCTATTGCGCCATGATGCAACCATAACTTCCATAGTTTGGTCCGACAATCCCAGCTCCTGTAGTGGTCTGGTCAAAACCTGCAGATTAAAAAAATTCATATATGCATACAATGGGTAAATCTCTTTAGTTACCGGATTAGTCAAGATTATCACTACAGTTAGGAATCGACATATATGGTTCTTTAATCATATTCAGCATTACTGGGAACCAAGGTTGAGTTGGCCAATTTGGAACTACCAACAATCCAGAAGCAGAATCTTGTTCTATCTTCTTCAGGCATCTCTGAATCAAAGCAAATGGTGGAAAAGCATAAAAGAACATCTTTCCCCAGTGTAATGAAAAAGCATCTACTGCTACTGCATCTGGATCGTGTTCCCAAGACACATAAGTAGGCAACTGATGATTAAGCCTAGATGCAAACAAATCTATTTCTGGCAACCCAAATTGGTTTACAATATTCTTAAATATTGCTGGCTTAAGCATCCATTCCGTATTATCTTTAAAAAATCCTGGACCTTTCATCTGCTACCACATTGTCCTTACCCGGAATGTAGCTTGCTGAAATCCATATTTGGCGACCAATACACCATTGCCATATCTCATTGGCCAGACAATCACATGATACTGACCTAACTCCCCCCATGTGATTAATGTATGCAACAGCCGTTTTATTGTCTAACTGTATTAACACATGTAGACCTTGTTTAGCACAACAATATGCTTTAAGTCCATAAAAAGCACCCAATAACTCCAAATAGTTAATACCATAAACTTGAAGAAACGCTTCTTCTTGAGCTTTCCATCTACCTCCACAACTGGAGGACGAATCTGTAGCCCCCATCCGAGAGCACTAGCATCCGTTTGTAAAACCATTTCAGGTTGTTTAATCATGATATTCTTAGCAGCTTGTGGGACATTTTCAACCCACCATTGTAATTCCAACACGGCTTCTTTTGTTAATTGCATTAGGCCTGTCAAAGTGACCTGCCTTCTCTTTAAGAGCCCTTATTTTGTCCCTTTGAAGGTTTTGATAATGTAATGGACCAAATTCCACTGCCGGAAATGCTGCTACCAGTTTCCCAATGGTTTTCGCCACTTCTCGGATGGAGGGATAAGGTTTGTGAATGAGGTAATTACAAGTCATCAAGATGTCATTGGCCTTCTCTGTTGGCAAAGTAACTAACATAGTCACTGAGTTAATTACAAAACCCCAAAAAGTTAATTGATTGTGCTGGCTGCAGCTGGGACTTAATTGGATGAATCAAAAACCCTAGCTTTTCAAACAAAAGCTTTAGTAACTGAAACTGAGTGCTCAGCAGACTCTTGAGTATCACTAATGATCAGAATATCATCCAGATAAGCCATAACAATGTGTTTCTGTGCTCTTAATTGGGCTAAAACTGGTTTCAACAGTTTTGTAAGAGTCTAGGAGCCGATCTCAATCCATTTGGTAAAGCTTTAAACTGCCATAATTGTCCCAGCCAATTAAATTTTAAATACCTCCTGAAGCATTGATGAATTGCTACAGAATAATAGGCATCCTTCAAATCAATCTTAGCCATATAACACCCTGCTGAGATAAGATATTTTTGCAGTACTGAATGTTTCCATCTTAAAAATGTTTGTATTCTACAAACTTATTCAGATCTGTAAGGTCCAGAATAATTCTGCAACCACCATCTTTTTTTATCTCTTCGAAATATATTAGAGACAAATTGATGCTTATGTGTCATAAGTCTTTTCATTACGCCTTTTCCAGATAATTTGTCAATTTCCACATTAATCTCCATTCTTTCCTCTGCAGAAAAACATAAGCATAAGCAGGTCTATTCTGTACAGGAGGATTAACCCCTTCTTTAAAAATAATAATGGCTCCCGAAACTGTTGTAATACATATCGATCAGAAGTAAGTTAAGCCAGGCATTATAAAATTTTTGCAATCTCCCTCCAACTGGAGAGTCATCCACAGTTTCTTTAAGTATATAAGTCTTTAATACCTCTCCGTATGAGTGTGGTGGTCTCCTTCTTCCCGAATACAGGGAAGCACTTGCCTGCACAGCACGATAGTATTTTCGTGACAAACTTCTGCTTCTATAACGGAAATCGAAACCCCTTCGGGTCGAAAAACCCCTTCTTTGTCCAAAAACAAAAGGTTTAACATTGCTAAATATTTAGCTTCTTCATCCAACTCTTTCAGCTGTTTCGGCAGATTTTCTCCAAACAAATACCCAGGAGCTTGAACTCCACTTTCTTGACACAGGCTTGCAAATCTAGGGTGAAATATGGGCCGAATCGCCATTTTCCTCATGCAATTAATTTCATAGAATGAATTACATAATAAGCCCAAAGTATGCTTTTGAATCTTTTCCATTTGCAGATTCTCCATTTGCCTGCCATAGGCCGTAATGGCAGCAGAAATTAATTTGAGCACCTTTTGAAAACTTCACTTCTAGGGCTCTCATACTTGGAGTCATAGACGTCCATATCATCGGATTCACCGTAGGTACTTCCAATGAGGCACAATTTCTTGGAGCTTTATATAATTCTGATGTTTCATTCATCACAGAATTGTGAAGTTGGTGAGATAATATATACTTTATGTTTGCAGCTAGGATTTCTTCCATAGCCTCACCACTTCCTTCAGGTATAGCAAAATCTTGTGCTATCCCAGGCACATTAGGCCTTTTCTTTTTACTTTGTGGTGTGCTTTCAAAAGCCATATAGCCACCAGCAGGGTCTGCCTTCTGCAGCCCTAAATCAATTGGGATATCATCCCATGAGACTTCTTCCAGCCCAAATCCTGGGTCCGGAGTATCATATTCCCAACTTGGCCCACAGCCATATTCATCATATTCAAACCCCTCAGGGATTTTTTGGGATTCATCTGGGTACTCTGACCCTTGTCTCATTATTGTTTGGAGAACTTTCTCCATATGCTCCATTTTTAGCCACATAGTTTTATTGTCTGGAGGTCTTTCAATATCAGAGTCATCAGAAAACCACGGGCCTCTCAGATTTCTTTTTGCATTTTTTAGGAACATTTTCCTCCGTGGTTATTATTTCTGGAGAATCTGGAAACTCACTATCGGGTACATCGGCGGCCAACGGTATCGGAACCGGGTCCGCACTAACTTCGCGTCCCGTATTTTTACTTTCACCCCGGGAACATCTTTTTACCCGCGAAAACTTCTTTCCCGATTTCTCCATTTTTCTTTAATAATCAGTGCTCAATCAGCACGTTAACGTGGCTCTAAATTTTTCTTTTGGTTTCGTTTTGCTGGAGCCACCCAGCGTAACCTAAAAAACGCCCCGGTCTAACTGCACTTACCTGCGGGCCGTTCCGACCGCTGCCGAGGAGCTGCTCTCTACTGCAGCTCCTCCTCGCTCCGTCAGCGTTGACGTCATGCCGTTGCCAGCGTGAGGCGGGTTCTTCACGTAGTCACTCACGTGACTCCGAAGTAAAATTAGAGAAGATAATTAGAAAAAATAAAATATTTCAGAATGTCATTGAAGATTGTTGTTTTATGATTTTTAATAACCAGTCAGAGATTTTGAAGGCTAAACTGGGAGCACTTTAACCAAGACTCCTGCTAATTGTCTTGATTGCAGCATTCTAACCACTCTGCAAGTGGCTGTATGTCTTAGCGGGAGGAAGGGGGGTGCAGGGAGATGCTGATTGCACTTTTTGAAGGATAGTTACATAGGTGGGAGCAGCAGATGGTGGATACCATGGAAGAACCCTTTTTTCATATAAAAGTTATACAATATTGGCTTCCTATGGGAGACTGGAGACTCCAAAACTTTCCAGAGGTACAGAGGAATCCCTGAATTTGGAAGGGGTAAGATTTCAGAAGTGGTTTTATCTTCAGGGTGCCAGGAGACTTTCCAGAATATTGTCTAAAGGTATGGAACCTGGTACAGGAAATGGAAATTGGTATATCAATAACTTTCACAAATCGTTTGGAGGCCCTAGATGCAGTTCTGCAAGAAGTTCAGCAACCTAACATCGAAGTCAATTAATCAATTTTCAAATACCGTGTCCTACCAACTGGGACTACGGAAATTGCTCAATAATCCATTTTATTCAGCTACAAATAATTGTTGTCAATTAGAATACCTACATTCATATTAACTGGAACATTCTCATACACTTGAATCTGTTGCAAGCTCCAAACCTATATCTTATAGCATGCACAAAATATTAACTGTTCAACTATGATAGCTACATCGCCCAGTGTTGCTGCTCAATACTCTTATGACAATTTTCCCTTTTCATCAGATGCAAGTATTTTACAATAGAAAGCAACAACGGGAATAAGCATGGCTGCAAGTGTTAAACAAATACAGGCTTCCTAACTTCTTCCTTGACCCCCCTATTCCTGTGACCAGTCACCCAGAGTGAGCTCTGCTCCTGGTATGAAGAAGAATCCCAACCCAAAATGTTGTTTATCCACGTCGTCCAGAGACACTGCTTCCGTTACTCCAGCAATTTGTGCTCTACGTCCAATCCCAACATTAGACAATATTCTGGAGAGTCTCCTGGTCTTATCTTCTATTTAACGTTGCCACTTTATAATCATACAGTACATGAAAGAGTACGTATAGGAGACTTTTATTAGTACTCAGAATAACACTGAGATTTGTTGCAGAAGACTGATGACCAAATGATGATGGCATTGCAACTGTTTATTGTGCATTTGCTCGACTTAATACATTTCGAGTGCATTTAACCTTTTGTTATTCATAATAAGTTGGCTGAAATTATATTTTTAATAAATATGTGGGACCAGTTGGGTGCCTGTCACACAGGAGACCTGGTCCCCAACGCAACCTGTTCCCACAACTCAATATTTCACCATTCACACATAGCCCCCAACTCCGCAGGCGCGACTCATTTCCCTTCATCTCCAGCACTCTCTCCCCTTCCTCTTCAGCCTCCCTCTTCTTTCCCCTCTCCTCCTCCCCTCCCAATCCCTCCCTCACCTCTCCATCCCTCTCCTTTCTCCGACCCTCAGTCACTCCCTCCCTCCATAAGTTCTCTCCCCTTCCTACCCCTTCTATCCATTTATCCCCATGCCCCCAAACACCTCACCTTCCCCATCCCCTCCCACTATCCCTCCTCACCTCCCCCACTGCCCTCCTCTCCCTCTATTTCCCACTCCCTACCTTCCCCACTCCTCTCCCTCTATTCGCTCTCCTCCCCCACTCTCCCTCCTCACCCCCTTCCTCTTCTTTCCCCTTTCTTCCTACCCTCCCCATCCCTCCCTCCCCTCTCCTTTCCCCTACCCTTAGTCACTCCCTCCCTAACTCCTTTCCCCTTCTTACCCCCCTCCTCTACCTCTATCCCCCCTCATCCCCCACTCTCCCTCTAACATCCCCACTTTCTGCTCCCTCTCCCTCCCCCTCACCCACTCATCTTCCTCAATATCCCCAGCTACCCTCCTCATCTCCACCACTTTCCCCCCTCTCCTTATGCCCTCCTCTCCCTCAATTCCACCACACTCCCTCCTCTCCTCCCTAGGATCTTCAGGATGCCACTCTTCTGAACGGAGGTTGCCTGGACCGGAGGCCGTGCCGACCGGAAGCTGCGCCAACCGGAAGCCGCGCAGAACTATGCCGGGCAGAGGCGGACGTCACCGGTGACAGCTGACACGGCCAATCAGTGCGGCGATGATGCGAGAAGGGGCATCGCCATCCCGGCGGTGAATGACAGGACAGGAGACCAATCTGCACATGCACGATTTTAAAGATTTTTAAACCTTAATAACTTTAAAAATTACCACCGATCGGGAAAAAAACTTGTTGCACTTGCAACACAGGTGAATGGTGAGTAAGGTGGCAAAAAATCTCAGTGCATTGATGGAGCAGGAAGGGGCTTCGCCGTCCTGGCTGTGACTGACAGGAGAGGAGACTAATCTGCGCATGCGCGGTTTTAAAGATTTTTAAACCATAATAAAAACTTTTAAAATATTCCACTGATTGGAACTTGTTGCACTTGCAGCACAGGAGAATGATGGGTAAGGTGGTGAAAAATTGCAGTGCTATCATGTACCATTTTTGCGCAAATGTAAAAACAACACAAATCAGAAGATAACAAGATGAGAGTTTTAGTTATGTATAGATATACTAGACCAAGTGCGGACCCGTTGGGCCCATTCCCCCCAAAGCAATATTCCACCACTCACCCATTGTCCCCAACTGTGCAGGCACGGCTGACGAGTTCCCGCTATGACGCCAGAGATCCCCATTGTGTTTCGAGTCACGGCAACTCTCACTCAACTGCGCAGGCGTGGCCGGCAAGTGGGGGCGCGACTCCGACATTTTTAAAGTTTAAAATGGCAATAACCTGTAAAATATAAGATCAATGTGAACACATCTCACTCTCCCTTTTCAGTCCCCTATTCCCCTCCTCCATTATCCTCCCTCTCCCTACCCTCCACCAACCCTCCTCTGCTTCCTCCGCTCACCCCCTCCCTTCCCTCCTCTCTCTTACCCCTCCCCTCCTCCATTACCTCGCCATCCCTCTTCCTACCCCTACCCTCCTCCATTCCCCCTCATCCCCAGTACTCCCTCCCCCTCTTCTTCATCCTCTCTCCTCACCTTCACCCTCTTCCCTCCTCTCCCTCTATAGCCCACTCAATACCCATCCCACTCCCTCCCCTCCTCTCCCTCCCTACCCCCTTCTCACCTCCCCAGGATCTCAATGTAAACCACCACCGGCCACGATTTCTCCAACACGTCGGCGATGAAGGCGGGGGCTGTCGTGGTGGACGGGCCAAGCAGCCTGGAGCCGGGGAGGGAGGAACAGGCTGAGGCTGCGACCTTGTACTTCCACCGGGTCCTGCTCCTCTCTCTCCCTGTGGGCCTGGAGCAGCAGCGCTGCCGCCCCCAGACCTAACCCCAGCCTCAGCTCCGCGATCATTTCAAATCCCGCACGCGTGGGTACTGGGGCCACTGTGCACGCACGGGTGATTTTCAGTTGTTTTAATTTTCGCACGTTCGGATACCGGGCCCACTGCACATGTGCGGTCATTCCAAATCCCGCACGCGGCTGACTGGCAGGAAGAGTGGAAAAGTGATGTGATCAATGTGAACGAAACTTGGCTAATTCACACCCCAGGACAATGGTGAGTAAGGTGGGCCAAAAATTGTAGCACTGTCATGTACCGTTTTGGCGGAGTTACCAGAACAAGCATACAAACAAACAAACAAACAAGTTGTGAGTTTCAGTAATATATATATATACGAGACCAAGTGGGATCCATTGACCCCATTCCTCCAACGCAATATTTCACCACTCACCCATTCCTCCAATGCAACCTGTTTCCACCATTCACCCGTTCCCCCAATGCAACCTGTTTCCCCATACACTCCCTCCCCATCCTCTTCACCCTCCCTCTTCTATCCCCTCTCCTCCTCCCCTCCTTCACTCCCTGCCTCACCTCTCCCTCCCTCTCATTTCCTCTACCCTCAGTCACTCACTCCCTCCGTAACCCCTCTCTTCTCCCTACCACCCTCCTCTCCATCTATCCCCCTGCTCCCCCACTCCTCACCTCTCCCCTATCGCACTCCCCACTAAACACAGTTTAAATAACATTTCTCCTCCTCCCCACTCCCTCCCTCTCCTTGCAACAATGTAACAAATCTCTCCTTGCACTGGAACACTGTTGAAGGGCAGTTGATGTAAATGATAACCCATTGTGATGTAATTGTCAGGTGGAGCACTTCACGGGCAGTTTACGTAAATGATAGCCCATTGTGATGTCATAGCTGTAACTGCCACTCAATTGCCACTGCAGTGTTCAAGTGATTCTTTATCAAACTGGATTTTGTAAAGTGAAAAATGTGAATAACTTGTAAAATATAACATCAAAAATGTGAATAACTTGTAAAATATAACATCAATCTGATCTAAACTTGATTTTTAAAAAAACACACCACAAGACAATTGTGAGTAAGGTGGTCCAAAAATTGTAGCGCTATCACATACTGTTTTAGCGTAGTTCCTGGATCTCATTCACATGCAGAATCACAAACAAACAAGATGAGAATTTTAGTAATATATATAGATAGATTAATTTTCTTCAAAAAAAATGCTGACGCGGAAGGTTGGTTGAAACCAAGAACAGTTGGTTTTAATCAGAGGACACAAAGAACATTTAGGTACAAACCGAAGATAGACACAAAAAACTGGAATAATTCAGCGGGACAGGCAGCATCTCTGGAGAGATGGAATGGGTGTCGTTTTGGGTCGAGACTGGTTAGGGATATGGGAAATGAGAGATGTAGGCGGTGATGTGGAGAGATAAAGAACAATGAATGAAAGACATGAAAAAAAGTAACGATGCTATAGGCCATTGTAAGCTGTTTGTAGGGTGAAAATGAGAAGCTACTGTGACTTGGGTGGGAGAGGGATAGGGAGAGAGGGAATGCCGGGGCTACCTGAAGTGAGAGAAATCAATATTCATACCACTGGGCTGTAAGCTGCCCAAGCGAGCTATGAGATGCTGTTCCAAACTTTGAATTTTGTGTCAGGTTCAGGAGCTTTTTTTGAGCTGTTATTCTGTGGCCAATACTCACTGTGCCTCAGGTAACAAATGTGGTCTAATTATTTTATTTTGATCGGTTTTGACAGAGATAAGATTTGATTTGAAACTCTATTTCACAGGGAGTATACAGCAAGTTATCGCGCAGGTTCGATTGTCAGAGTGTTAAGAAACCAGCTCTCTCATTCTGTTGCAATCACATCCTTTTAATGAAAAATGTTTACCCTATGACCTCTGCCCAGGTCTTATTTATAATTGTTTGGTAAGAGTCTTCTATTCCGGCAGAGTTTCATTGTCACCTTGCAGTGTGATGCCATGCTCCTCGTCAACTTTTACTTCTGGGTCACGAGCTGTCAAAGTTTTGTTCATGTGCTGTGATCTTTACTATAGCTAGTCAAGATAAATGCAATTGTCTGGAAATTGTTTCCAAGTGGATACCTTAATGAAGTCAGATGCATGCATAAGCAGCAAAATTTAATTTCGGAAAATGTAAATACTTTGAGTTATATTTCAAGTTGTAGTGCTTTCATATTCTGACATATCACTACACTGGTTTAGGCTGTTCTAGCAATCAACTGTTCTTTAAAAACAGCAACTGATGTTAGAGTCATAGTCATGCAACATGGACACAGGCCCTTCAGCCCAATTTACCCATGCCAACCATGAAGTCCCATCTACACCAGTCCCACCTGTCTGCATTAGGCCCATGCCCATCAACACCTTTCCCATTCATATACTTGTCCAAATGCCTTTTAAATGTTGTTAAGGTATGTGCCTCAACCACCACTTCTGGCAGTTCATTCCATATACTCATCACCCTGTGAATGAAAAAAGTTGCCCCTCATGTTTCTATTAAATCTTTCCCCTCTCAGCTTAAACGTATGTTCCCTGCTTCTTGATTCCCCTACTCTGGGTAAAACACTCTGTGTATTTACCTTATATATATTCCCTCAATCATATACACTTCTATAGGATCACCCCTTATCCTCTTGCACTCCAAAGAATAAAGTGCAAGCTTGCCCAACCTTTCCCGACAGCTCAGGCATTCAAGTCCTAGCAACATTCTTGTAAATCTTCTCTCCACTCCTTCCAGTTTAACAACATCACTTCTGTAGCAGGGTGACCAAAACTGAACACAATACTCTAAATCCAAGCTCTCGAAATACTTGTACAGCTATAACATAACTTCCCATCTTCTACACTCAATACCTTGACTGGTGAAGGTCAATGTACCAAAAGGCTTCTTGCCCACCCTATCTCTACTTCAGCACCATCAAAGTACAGTTCTGAAGAAGGGGTTCAGCCCGAAATGTTGCCTATTTCCTTCGCCCCATAGATGGCTGCCTCACCCGCTGAGTTTCTCCAGCATTTTTTTTCTACAGGAGTTTGTGTACAGCTTCACTTCCTGAAGTTTAACTCACATGAGAGAAGTTTCATTGAAAAAAAAGCACTGCTATGTCTTAACAAGAGGATGTTGGTCAGTGTGGGAAAGTTTAGTTTAGTTTGGTTCAGTTAAGCTTAGAGATATAGCGCGGACCAGCAATCCCCGCATATTAACAGTACCCTACACACATCAGGGACATTTTTATAATGTTTACCAAGCCAATACTTGTACATCTTCGGAGTGTGGGAGGAAACTGAAGATCTCGGAGAAAACCAACGCAGGCTACGGGGAGAATGTACAAACTCTGTACAGACAGCACCCGTAGACAGAAACATCGAAAAACAGAAAAATTGGTGCAGAAGTAGGCCATTCGGTCCTTCGAGCCAGCACCGTCATTCAATATGATTGTGGCTGATCATCTAAAATCAGTAACCCATTCCTGCTATTTCTCGATTCTTTTAACCTTAAGGGCTAAATCTAACTCTCTCTTGAAAACATCCAGTGAATTGGCCTCCATTGCCTCTTGTGGCAGAGAATAGAAAGAATAAACGAAAACTCACCGTTTGAAGTTTGATCTTTATTTTATGAGGTTGAAGTGAGGGATTACGTGAAGAGCCCGCCAGCCCGCATGCGCGTCAATCTTCAGAGCAACTGTATGAAGCCACAGACCAGTTGAACGGATTTGAACTATAAAAGGATTAACGACCCAAGACTTACCGGATGATCTTTATGAGAATCAGGGTTGGGAGTGGTGGGCACGTAATCCCTCACTTCAATTTCTCATAAATAAAGATCAAACTTCAAACGGTGTTTTCCTTTAATCTTTCTATTTTATATCAAAGTCATGTGAGTGACTATGTGAAGACCTCAAAGCTCTGTGGTTTCATGCAGTAACCCAATCTGTGTGTGAAACAAACTGATAAACCATAAATGGTGGAAACATGGGTTATTAATTCCATGATGACTCCCATACATGGCCATTGCTCTTAATCGGACCACAGTCCCAGTTGGCTTTGAGTTAGACAATAACTCATGCAACACTGTTCAGAATTTGATCTGCAAACATCCAGGCATATTCAACCAAATTGTATAACTTCTGAAAACACACCATATAAGCCTCCTGCTGTATGATGAAAGAGAAATATCCATTCTATTGGCTGCTAATGAGCCACCAGCAATCTCTTGAGAGACTATTAAATAACAATGAAGAAAAACTATCCTTCATCTCATAGGTACTAGCAAGCTCAGTGTACCTGTATACATAATAACACCCCCAATCTCCGATCTGGCGGGTATGCTGTCAACTCCAAGTGTACGCAACCATGCCCGTTTTGCTTTATGAGTTCATTCCCATAACAAGCTACCCTCCTGTAAGTTATGACCCAGAGACCGAGCCAGAGATTGAGTAAAGGACTGTGTTCTTTGTGCTGAAATCAGTTGCTAAAAGCTTAATCAACTAAAAAGATACTGCTCCCATTAGAAATACAGTAGATGAATATCTGCATAATAATTTACTGATATACATTGCACAATATGATGAGTGAAGGCTTTTAGAGCGGTCATATAAAAGACACCTTGCATAACGTTAGTGAACAGCGGGTGTGAATAACCCAATCATATATTGTCCCACTTATGGGGACTATAGAGAATGACAAAGCAGCACAAGCAGTGTCAATTGTGCTATCACATAGTCGCTTCTCTAAGCCCAAACTGAAAGCAACACAAACCTCTGTTACTTCCGTTTAAAAGTAACTCACATGTCTTGTTCACAAACTTCCCATACAATCGTGCAGAGCTAGCTGCCCGAGAAAAAGGCTGCACCAGCCATCACTCGTGACTTTGAGTAAATAGGAGGTTCTTCAGCCACCTTACCATGGCCTGAATGAATAGGCAAAGTTGGCACTATTAAATTTCATGTTGCCTCATCCTTAATATCGCAAGAGGCATCTACTGATAAACCCCTAAGTCTTATCAGCTGCAAATTTTGCATGTCATCTAAAGATTCGATGACACAATGCCCTTTTGATCTGAGTAGGGCAGCATAAGCTTCCACCATGGGCTTTGTTATCAAAACACCAGATATATTTGTGCCTCTTGTGTATAGATATGGCAAAGCATGCGTCTTCAAGATCGATTCTCTGAATCAGCTAAATTGCAGAAAGCCAATCATCCATCTCAAACTGGGTAACCAAACTCATGATCAGATTAGCCAAATCCTAACCTGATTTGGCATGCTCCACGTTTCTTCAATCTTGAGAAATATCAGAAATATACCCCTCGTTCTTGGGCAGACTACTCATCCTCTGTGAGATGTCACTGATTCCACTTGGAACCACCGTTTCCTCTATTGACCGTATGGACAGAAATTTTTGGCTTCTCTTGCCGTGGAAGATGCATCATCTAGTTATTCATTAATTTTGCTGATAACATATAATAGAAAGATTAAATGAGAATTTATCAGTTTGAGGTTTGATCTTTATTTTTGAGGAGTTGCGATGAGGGATTTAGTGAAGACCCCGCCAGCATGCATGCGCGACATTCTTCAAAGCAGCGGTGTGGAATCACAGATTAAACAGCAATGACTAAATATAGTAAGATTGAAGAGACTCTATTTACCAGTTGACCTTATAGTAGAGGGTTGTGAGCGGAGGGCACAAAATCCCTCATCGCAACTCCTCATCAAATAAAGATCAAACTTCAAACTGGTAAGTTCTCGTTTAATCTTACTATTTCATTTCCGAGTCACGTGAGTGACTTCGTGAAGATTTCAAAGCTCTGTGAATACATGCCCTGGATAACGTCCATGCTCACACACTGCCGCAATTCTGATGGAAGGAGTATGTTAACGTATTTCAGACTTGACAAGCTGAAAAACTAATATAGTATTTATTAATACAAATCAAAAACCCCTCACTCGGGGATAAACGTTTCTTGGGGACCAGTACTTAACACTGTCTCCGCAAACGTAGTGGGAGCGGCCACTGGTTTATTATAAAACCGCTGGAACGTTGCATCGCTGGCCCAGCCCGCTGTTGCGAGGGTATGGTCCATGGGAACCTCCATGGTCCTCGCCGCTAATGTGGATGCAGCCCTGGTAGAATGGGATTTAAAGATATTAGTATTAATACCTGCTGCATCCAATACCACCCTGAGCCACCTGGAGATCGTTTGCACCGTCACCCTGTGATGAGGTTTCTCATGGCTGATCAGCAGGCTTTCTCCATTTTCCTGATGGTATGCATCACTTTAATATAGTGACGTATGTAGGTGGCTATGCAGAGCCTCACATCGATGGGGTATTCTGGAAATATTAATTGCAGCCCTATAGTCCCAGGTCTGTGCTGCTTGAGTAACTCATCAATGAAGAAAGTTACTCTCTCAGGGGTTGAGACCATGTTATCCAATTTGATATTTTGCAAGGTTGAACCGTTGAGCCGAGGTTAGTGCCATTAACATCACCATCTTCAGGGTGAGTTTATCCAGCGGTAGTCCAATCATTGGCGACCAACTCCTGAGTAGGGCCAATACTACCCCTATATCCCAGGTGATTGTTGTATCCGTTGGTCGGGGAGGGTTCGAATTGAAGATACCCCTCATCAATTTGGACACGAGCTGGTGAGATCTTACTCCTATACAAAGGTAGGATGACAGTGCGCTCCTGGCACTGTTGATGGCACTGTAGCTGAGGCCCTCATCATGATGTAGCCCCGCGAGGAATTCCAGCAAATGGGGAATCATGGCAGAGTCATACGTGACGTTAATCCGGCTGCAGTAGGCCTCCCATTTCCTGATGTGGGTGAGGTACTGTCATCTAGTGGATTCTCTGCACGATGCTGCAATGGTGCTCATGGTCCTTGGTGTTACTCCGTATTGCAGGAGTGGCCTCTTCAGAACCTGCAAGCCAACAGTTTCAGATGACCATGGCATGGATGGTATTCCCCTGTTGTGGGTTAGTCACAAAATCCAGGCACTTGTTAATATGTGCCCATGGTTCTTTAATCATCTCAAGGACCACCGGATACCATGGTTGTGTAGGCCAGTCGGGTATTATTAAGATGCCTGTTGCAGAATCTGATTTTATTTTCTGCAACACCCGACTGATGAGGCCAAAATGGAGGGAAATGCATAGAAAAAACATTTCCCCCAGTTGCAGTGAGAAAGGTCCATCGCTACTGCCGCAGGATCTGGTTCCCAAGATACATATGTTGGTATCTGATGGTTCAATCTGGACACAAAAAGGTCGATATCTGGTGTTCCAAATTTGGCTATAATTTTAGCAAATATTTGGGGGATTTAACATCCACTCAATATTATCATTTAATACGCGTGACCTGGTGTCCGCCACTGTATTGAGCTTACCTGGAAGGTAGGTAGCTGATATCCAAATATTTATTTCTATGCGCCAGAGCCAGATTGAGTTTTCCAATTCATCACAAGATATTGACTTGATACCATCCATATGATTTAAATATGCCACCACAGTGGTGTTATCTACTTGAAGACGAACATGCGTATTATGTAAATTCATGCGATAAGCTTGCAACCCGTGAAATGCTCCTAGCATCTCCAAATAGTTTCTCCCTTGTGATAATAGAAGGGTAGATTCGTGTAAATCCCACCTACCGCCACAACTGGAAGAGTGTCGGTAGCTCACCAGCCTTGGGCGCTTGCGTCGGTTTGTACCACGACTGACGGGTTTGGTACAATAATGGGATTGAATGAGTCACGAATATTATCAATCCACCATTGTAATCAACTTTTGCCTTGATTGGCAGCTGCATAGGCCTATCAAAATGTCCAGCATTTGTTTTTAATGCTGACATTTTTGTTCTTTGCAAATTTTGATAGTATAGAGGGCCAAATCGTGCAGCTGGAAATGTAGCTACTAGTTTCCCAATTACCTTGGCAGCATGTCTGATTGTTGGTTTCCTGGCGCAAACAAGGTTGTTACATGCTTCAATAACATCCATTGCCTTGTTATCTGGGATGGTAACAATCATCTGATTGATGTTAATTGTGTATCCCAGATAGTTCATGACATGTGAAGGATAGAACTTAGATTTGTCTGGATGTATGGCAAACCCTAATTTTTGAAACAATGTCTTAGTAGCTGCTACTGCTAAATTTGTCGATTCCATAGTCTTTCCCACAATCAAGATGTCATCTAAATATGCCATGACAATATGGTTTTCTTTCCTCAGGGATGCCAATACTGGTTTCAAATTTTTTGTAAATAACATAGGGGTGTTTGTAAGCCATATTGCCATAGTTGATCCATCCAAAAACAAACTTCAAGAACTTTCGGTGATATTTCCATAAGATACTGAATAGTATGCATCTTTTAAATCGATGCATGCCATGAAGCACCCGCGTTTGGAAATCAGTGATTTAGCTGTTTCGAATGTGTCCATTTTAAAATGGGTATATTTTACAAAAGTATTCAAATGGGTTAAATCAATAATAATACGACATTCACCATCTTTTTTTGGGTTTTGGTTTAAAGATGTTGGATTACGATACTCAAGAGGTTCGTTGTATCGTTTTCTCTATCACCCCCTTGGCATGTAGCCTCAAATTTCCTCATGTCCTTCTTGCTATTTCCTTATGGAAAGTGCAAATTTCCGGTTTGGTACATGTTGTGACGGGGGCAGTTGTTCATCTATGAATTCAATTTCATACCCCTGAATACTTTGTAATATAAATGAGTCTAAAATGTATTAACTTTAGAGCTCCATGCATCCCAGAATAAACGTGATCTCCCACCAATTTGTGAGGTTAACATGCAGCACTCGCATGAGAACCAGACCCCTTACCTCCATGGTTACTGGCGGGTGCCTGATGTTCTGGGTTTTTGCCGCTCCGTTGTGTTGCTGGATTGTGGGGTTGGCACATCTTCCACGCCGGTCACTGTTGGCCCTGCCCTAAAAAAGGCTTTTGTTGTTGAGGTGCGGCCGGCGTGTGGGTCCTTGATGTTCTTTCAGGTGGCCCCTGAGGTCTTACATATGGAGTTTGTCTGCGAGATGCCAGCCTGCTGGAGGAAGGTGGTTTCATCAAACCGACTGCCTTCGCCTCCTCGTCCAGGTCCTTGGCCTGTTTGGACAGGTCCTCACCGAACAGCTGTCTCGGTGGCAGCGTCGCAGATGCCTTTGCACAATCCCGCAAAACTTGGGGTTGAGAGTAGGTTTGATGGAGATTTTCCGGAAAGGAAGGGGGGAGGAGATGAAAGCGTTAATTTCGTACTGTGTGTTACACAGTAGCGCAAGAGCATCTTCCTGCTCCTCCGTCATCTCCGTGCCTTCAACCGACCTGGCAAAGGCAGTGATTCCCGACGTCATCAGGGTCTTTTGTAGTTTGAGTTTCTGTGCCCTTATTCCTGGACTGATGTTGCCCCAGATGGGCGTGTTGACTGTCGGTACATTCAGTGATACACAGTTGTTCGGGGCCTTGTATTTGTTCATTGCCTCGATCAGGACCTGATCCTGCAGCTGGTGTATAGTGAGGAAGTCAATGCTTGCTGCTATTTTGGGCTGCAATGGCTGTCCTGAGTGCCTTGGCTGGGCAAATTTGGAAACCACATCAAGAAGTTCCTCTTGGGGTTTCTCAGGTGCTTCAGGTTCCTGCGCCAACCCTTCTTCAACGTCAGCCAGCTGCTGACTCCTGACACTCCCCATCGATGACGGGGACATGCTGGGTGGCCGAGGTGCATGTCTCCTGGAACTAGAAGACATCCGGTCCTGCTGCGGGAGATTATGCTCAAGGAGTCGCTCCATCATGCGCTCCATGCAGGCCATGCGACCGCCGCCGCTATCTTCGGACTGCAAGTCGACTTCCTCGGGTTCTCCTGAACTACTGAGGTTTCTGCCATCGGCCCGCACCTCGTCGAGGTGATGTCTAGGGTGCCTAGGCAGGATGTCGCTGCCTGCCGCTCCAGCAGGGCCCTGTGAATCCCGCGCGGACATGCCGCTAGTCCGCGGTCTTCCGGACTGTGGCGGCCCGCCCGTCTGGAAAGACATGAGCGGTGAGGAGTCGGTTCCAGCCGCCGAAGCGGGGTTCACCGATATCCGCGCAGGCTTGCCGCCTGTCTTCCCCCGGGACAAAGGTGACGTTCAGTCACGTCCAGCCGCTAACGCGAGGTGCGGTGACTGAGATGATTTACCACCGGCCCGCGATCTGGCAGACTCCCCCGGTGGTGAGTCTGCACCGGCCGCACCTGCGGGGCTCACAGACTCAGACCTTGATCCCTCACCGGTCCGCGATCTGGCGGAGTGCTCCGGTGGCAAGTCGACGCTGGCCGCTGCAGCGGGGCTCTTCAACTTTTGTGCGGTTCATCCCCTGGTCCGCCCTCTGGTGACCTGTATAGGAGGGGAGACAGAACGTGCCGCAGAGCGGGGAGGTAAACGTTTAACGCACTTTTTCCCACTGTCCCTATGTTTAAGTGACAGTGGTAGGGAGTCAGGGTCTTGCCTACCCTGCTCCCGCGCGGTGCTCCTACCACTATGTCGCTTCATGGACAGACGTGGTGGAGAGTCAGGTCCTGGTTGAGTAGGGCTCCCCGACTTCTGCGTCCTTTTCCCGGCCCGACAAGCGGGCAGCTCCGGGGAATGCAGCCGCTGACTCCTGTCAGGTCCTGCGGCTGGAGGTATATTTCGAACTCCTTTCCATCATCCCTGTGAACAAAAAATCTATCCACAGGAACTAACCAACTCAAGGTTAGTTCCTCTGACCTGAGCGGTCCTTTTCGAAGGGCTGGTGGAGGAGCGCACTCCCCCCCCCCCCCAGCCGTCGACTGCAACTGCGAGCGACGATTTCTTATGTCGCGCATGCGTGCTGGCGGGGTCTTCACGAAGTCACTCACGTGACTCCGAAATGAAATCAGAATCTTATGACTAGAGCTGAAACACAGTATTCCGCTTGATGTGGGAATACGAGTTCCCTGTCAACTCTTGACTGTTAGAATCACAACGAATCCTCAGCATTCTTCTTCAGAGTGGAATTAGCATAATGCAAGCCTGAACCAGGAATTGCTTCGCAGTCCTCTGACTGAAACCACCTGTCTGCTCGTCGCAGTTTGCGCAACACAATCTCTTCGACAAGCCACGCAATCAGGAAATACTGGTATTGAGAGCCTACAGATTATTATATATACATTTTTGATTCACAACATGAACCTGCAGGTCAGATAGAAAATACCACATGCCAGACCGGCTTCCTGCTGGGAGCTACTACTATCCAGAGGAGGATGACAATGATGTTTCCAATGAACTGGGCAACTCTACTAAACTGAGGTGAAAGAATTAAACATGTGTTGAGGGAAACTTCAAACTATGAGCAGCTTGATGTTCTCAATCACAGATGTTGAGGCAGTGCTTCCCTGGTCAATATGACCAATACGGCCAGCCAGTTCCAAGATGGTCTACACTGAACCAGGGTAACCAAGCTGTTCCTACTTGGAACTTACAGAGGTTACTATGCAAGGCACCCTGCCCAATGTCTCTGCATCAACCTGATCTTCTCCAGCGACAGTGAAAAGATACTAGACAACCACTGCTGCCAGTAAATCCAAACCTGGGCCGACTGACTGCTCCGTTTTGGGTTTTTACGGAGGTTAATAAAGAGACCTTACCTGCCAGCGTTCTGACCCGGGTCGAACTGCTTTGTTGGAGCTTCAGCGAAGTTTCATTTGCAGACCCAGTTCTGAACACATCTTCAGCCCTCAGCGGGACTCACTGGACAGGTCATGCCTGCATTCCTGCAAGCCTGGTTCACAAGCTATTCTTGCGAGGCCAGCTAGTGATCCCGTCTTCAACTTGCTACATAATTTCTCTCTGAAGATATATATGCAGGCTGCACTTTACTGGCCCTGTAAAAAATGAGCCATTTTGGGAATTATCACATGCATTATAGCATTTTGCGAAGGCAATAGCCCAACTGGGTATTACAGAAAATGATAATGCTATTTCCTGCACTTCCGAGAGTTGAGCCCATCTACTGACTTGCAAAAGCTGAAATGACTCCAGTGAGCTAGTTTGGACTTGCTGACATAAATTTTGTTGCCTACATATCATCACTGGGATATCTCAACTGATGAAAGTTGACGTATGGAAACTTTCCAAAAGTCTGGCAGCTATCTGGACTGGCATAATTTCCTGGATACTTTTAGCCAGATCTGTCTCCAGTGAATCTCCTATCCCAACGGGATGGCAATTATGGGCTGAGGACATATAGCCGGTAGCTCCTACAAATGAATAAAAATGAAGTAGGTATATCCCCCATTTACTTAAAAAATGAAGCATATCCCCCATTAGTTCCTTATCAATACCACATAGTTAGAGTCACATATGTAAGAATCTCCAACACTCCCCTTTCTTCAAGATGGTGCCTGCCTGCGGCGACTTTTGCGGAGCGACTAGAACCTAAAAGGCTTAAATACAACTTCAATCTCAACTCTGGATCAGGAAAACGGAAAAAAATACGGTTTTGCAGCTGCAGGAGCCCCGGACTTTAAATTTTCCCACACTCGCTGGAAATCACCTGACCCCGACTGAGGAACCCAGGTACTGTACTCGAAACCCCTGGGATGACCTCCAGAGCCGACGGGCTGGATTCTCCAGGAATAATGAAGCTGGAGCTGCAGCTGCCGACTTTGAAGGAGCTGGAGCTGCGTGTGAAGGAATCCCTCCGTTCCAGCGCTGGTCTGCAGAAACAGCAGGTACAGTAAACTCAGTACCTGGAAACAAAGGGGAAGCCTCCATTGTGTCCGGTAAACGTGGCCGAGGGCAGTACTTCAGGTCAGACTGAAGCGCAGGGGACTTCGGCCCCTCTCCCTACCATCCTACTGGCCAATGTACAGTCCCTTGAAAATAAAGTGGAGGTCTTAAGGGCAAGACTTCTTTATCAAAGGGAGCTGAGGGAATTACTCTGTGTTCTGTTTCAGAGGGGACATGGCTCACCCCCAGCTCCCCAAAAAACTCAGCGGTCCAGCTGAAGGGTTCTCCATCCACCGCATGGACCGTATACACCCCTGGCATCTGGGGGGAAAGGGAGAGGAGAGGGTTGTCTGCCTCATGGTCAACTCTGCGTGATGCTCAGACGTGGCAGTACTGTCCAACTCCTGTTTACACACCTCGAAATCTGGCGGTGGGTTTGAAGTGCCGTCCCTTCTACCTTCGAGGGAATTCACCTCCTTCATCATCCTGATCGCGGTCTAACATCCCACCCCAGGCAGATGTCCGTCTTCTGGCAATGGAGGAGCTGCAGCTTGGTCAACAAATACCAGACATCATACTCGAGGCATTTACCACCATTGCAGGGGACTTCAATAAGGGCAAAACCTAAAGGAAAAATCACTCCCAAATACCACCAAAAGGTCGCCTGCTGCACCAGAGACCAAAAATCCCTTCGACCACTGTACACACCATCAAGAATGCGCTCTATCCCGCGCCCCTTCGCGGTAAATCCGACCATACCGTGGTGCTGCTTCTCCCTGCCTACAGGCAGCAATTAAAGAGCGGGCACCCGAGAGGTGAGGGGACAGTACAGGCTAGGTTGGGGGGGGGAGGGTGTGTGCGGGGAGAGGAACAACCTACTGGATTGTTTGGGAGTGTTTGTTAGACTGGCAAGTTCGAGGAATTGGGCAACGGACTTGACGAATACGCCACAGTCGTTAAGACTTCATTAAGAAATGTGTGGAGGACTGCATTCCCCCACAAAAAACCCTGCTGTGTGTTCCCAATTTGAAACCTTGGATCAACTTTGAGATCCAACACTTTTCTGAAGCCAGACACCGGGGGCATTCATGTCTGATGATGCAGTGTTCCAGATCGACCTGGGTAAGGCCATCAAAAAGCCAAATAAAGGGACTTCTGCTCCAGCTGGAGATGGACAGATGCTCGGCAGTTGTGGCGGGGCCTGAATGCACTCAGTCACAAGAGGGCCGACGTCAAGGACAATCCTTCAAAGGTAGGAACCCTCGGAAAAGGCGTGGACCTGAGGAATCACAGGACGTGTTTTAAAAATTTGTGCGGACCACTGGGGTAGTTTTTACGGAATTTTCAACCTTCTCACTTCTGCGTCTGAGGTCTCACACGTGCTTCAAAAGGGCATCAATTTCTACCAGTGCCCACGAAGAGCAAGTGCGTGCCTCAATGACTTATCGACATGTGGCACTAAGCCTGTGGTGATGGAACGTGCTCAGAAAGGTTGATCATGGCGCAAATCAAACTCTACCTGACAAAATCCTGGACCACACTGCAAGTTCGCTTACTGCCACAACAGTTCAACGGTGGATGCGATCTCGCTGGCTCTGGACCACTTGGACAACAAATACTCATATGTCAGGCTGTTATTCATCGATTACAGCTCGGCATTTAACACATAATCCCTCCAAGCTGGTTACCAAACTCGCAGAACTGCATCCCTCTGCATCCCTCACCAATTGGATCCTCAACTTCCTCATTCACAGACCACAGTCTGTTCATATTGGTGGAAATGTGTCAGACTCCATAACAATCAGCACGGGAGCACCTCAAGGCTATGTGCTCAGCCCCCTGATGTACTCATTCTATACTCAAACTGCGTAGCTGGTCATAGTGCAAAACTCCATCATTCAAGTTCGCTGCCGACACCACTGTTGTGGGACTATCCACTGAAGGGGATGAGTCGGAGATCAGAAGAGAAGTTCGAGCAACTGTCATTATGGTGCAGCCCAAATAAACCTGCCCTCATACACCAGCAAAACCAAGGGAACTTGATTTGTGGACTGGAAGGAGCTAGGGATGGGGACCCACAGTCCCGTTTATATCAACGGGTCGATGGTTGTGGAAGGGTCAATTTCAAGAGCTACAAATTCTGGGCGTGCACATCTTCTGAAGATCTTTCTGGTCCGAAAGGGAAGACACTGATGCCAATTATCAAGAAAGCACACAGAGCTCTAACTGACTGATTGGCACGACTTGAAACTTTACGGACAATTTTAGTATTTTTTCTACTTTATGAATAGAAGGAACCGAGGGAGGGAGGGGTCGTGGGGGGGAAGGATTCTCATTGAAAACTTTTCGAATAGTGAAAGGCTTGGAATTATAGAGTGGTTTTGTGATGGGAGGAGGATCTTTTCCATAGAGTGGGAAGAGTCTGGGGCCAAGAG